>QANZ01024323.1:0-12886 GCA_003254925.1 Chamaecrista fasciculata | reverse complement strand
GAAAGTCATCCATAATCCAAACCACAACTTTCTCGATTCCCTGAGTAAGTCCCAATTCTTGAGTGGCCACTCTTTTTTCTGGACAGACTCATCGAGGGCACCAGTTAGATATCTCTCATCTAATGAGGGACAAAATCCCATTTTGGTCAATCCACATTCCACAGCACTGCAATCAACCAAACCTGTACTTAGCCCTTGTGACTACCCTGTTACGGGCAGCGTTAGACTAAGCCAAAGTCTGACAACTGCAACGCCGGAATAATGATGACCTCGGGTCTAAGGCATCGCTACAGGCGTACAAGGAGAGGCAAGCTGATGACTAAACCCATGCAGGACTCTCCGGGTCAGTCCAGCAACTCGTAACCACCTTACGTAATTGCACCATGACTCTCATCTCAGCATCTAGTGCATGCATCTCATGCACCGAGGTCATGCTGGTCTTAGTTCATTTTTGTTCCCACAAAAACAATCGACCAGGGACAAATTTAGATTAATTATCTCATAATTAATCACGGATGTTATCATAGTAAACATGCTAATAACATGATAACACATTAATTTATCTTCCATAAATTAATAATATGTTCACAACATATTTACATAAAACGATTGGCCCTAGGGCACAATCTCCAACAATTGAATCACAAGAAGTGGTATTTAGAAGGTCTAAAAGACAAAAGAGACCAGCCATCTCGGATGACCATGTGATTTATTTGCAAGAGTTAAATTTTGATATTGGAATCAAGAAAGATCATGTTTCATTTTTACAGACCATGGAAAGTAATGAGTCCGAAAAATGGATGAATGCCATGAAAGAAAAGGTAGCATTCACCAGTCTCAAAGAATGAATCATTGAGAATAATTTTTGCATTGGTGGCTCATTATGATTTAGAGTTATACCAGGTGGATGTGAAAACAGTCTTTCTTAATGGAAACCTTGAGGAAGAAGTATACATGGACCAACCAGAAGGGTTCTAGGTTGATGGAAAATACCAATGGTGTGTAAACTTAAGAAAACAATATATGGATTAAAGCAAGCTTCCAGACAATGGTATATTAAGTTCAATGATATAATAACATCTTTTGGATTTGAAGAGAATGTGGTCGATCGTTGTATTTACCGGAAGGTTAATGGGAGAAAACTTATTTTTCTAGTTCTATATGTTGGTGATATTTAACTTACTGCAAATGTTTTGGGCATATTACGTCAAACGAAAGATTTTCTCTCGAAGAACTTTGAAATGAATGATTTGAAAAGAAAGAAAAATCGAATCAATTCCATATGCTAATGTTGTAGGAAGTTTAATGTACTTGCAAACTTCGATACCCATATTTAGATTTTGCTGAATGTGTGGATACTAGAAAAATTCACATTTGCTTATATATTCTTATTAGCAGATGAAGCAGTATCATGGAAAAGATTAAAAGAATCTATAATTGCTTCATCTATTATGGAAACAGAATTTGTTGCTTGCTATGAGGCAACAAATCATGCATTATGGATGCAAAATTTTATTTCAGGACATGGGGTTGTCGACACCATTACCAAGCCGCTGAATATTTTTTTGATAATGTTGCAGCAATATTTTTCTCTAAGAACGAAAAATATTATGATGGCACAAAGCATAATGAATTACAGTTTTTTGTCGTTAAAGAGGAAGTCAGGACACAAAAAGTGTCTATTGAAAATTTAAGAACTGATCAAATGATTGCAGATCCTTTGACAAAAGGATTACAACCCAAACTATTTAGAGAACATTACATAGAATATTGGTTGTAACTTATGTTATCATGATGGTGTTGACATTCTTGAGCTCAATTAGTTTGTTTATGACATAAATATGAAATTTTTGTTTCTTACGATATTGTACACATTATGTTTACTTATGTTGATATAACAGGAAAGTCTTTACAAGACATCAAAGTGGATCGGACCATGATGAAAATTAAAGTTATTGTTTATGAGTCATGTATGGTAAGTTACAGATGTTGTAGTCTATGGAAGGAAGTGTGCTGCAAAATGATATACAACCGCCATAACTCACACTTGATAATTTATTGTACAATGGTAATTATGGTGATTGTTACTAATCAGATCTATTCTTATGCGCGAAGTATGTTTAAGTTATTAAGATGTTGTGCGTATTATCTATTTATAACGCCAAGTGGGAGAATGTTAGAATGTAGCCTAATAAATAGATAAATAATAGTATTAACATTTATCTCTGATATTATATGATTAAAGATAACGATATCTTTAATATTAAGTGATCAAAGATATTATGGTTATGTTTAAAGTTTAACTTGAAAGATATTTTAATAGCTCAATAGATCTCAATTGTACATTTGTTTACTTGATGGACATACCAGATTGAAGTATAAATCCTATTTAAATTGGTTCTCTTTCTACCCATAAAGAGGTAAAACATCATGAGAATTAGGTTAGAGAACAATCACTCTGTAATTTCCATCACTAAAGAAACTTGCATGCCAAATAAGACTAGAGGAAGAGGGAGTAATCAATTTGATGCACTCTTAGTGCGGAAGAATTTTCTTTTCTGGAATTATTGACTGATTCAAGGTATTTAATTTTGGAAGAGAATATGGTGATATGATTTGAAGATCCGGAGACGGGAAGATACTTAAAAGTGGTTCCAACTTCCAATCATTAATAGGAAATATTCAACCAAAATGTTTAGTCCTGTAATCTTTCTTTTATTATATTGTCTAGCTTTTCAAATTTACTATCACAAGTCATCGCCATGTAATGTAATTTGCGACAAAAGAAATTTCATTTGACATCTGTCACGAAAAATTCGTAAATATAGATATTTTTTTAAAACAAAATATACTTTGAGAATTTTTTAGTTTTTAAAATATATATGCTTCAAAAACACACCTTCCATTTAGCAAATACTAACTAGTATGCGCGATGCGCGGGATGTAAATGTCTCAGGTAAATCATGCACAATGATACTTACTTCAATTCAGACACGTCATCAAGATTTGGAACTAAAAANCAATAAATACGTATATTATATAATTATAAAATATATATTGTTTGACTTATTACCTCCAAAATTTAAGGGATTGTGAGAAATTACGTTGATTATTTATTTTTAATATTGTATTTGCTTATGTAAATAAGTCCGAATTTGAAGGGATTTAAGGAATTACTTTGATTTTAAAATTATTATATTGCATTTATACATAAATCAGTTCGATTTTTAAGGAATATAGATAAGTATTCTAATTTGCATTAATTAAACTACAGAAATTGCGAAAATTAATTTCTTTTTAAGTTTTAAAATTTTTTTTGCTGATGTGGCAGCTCCCCAGAACTCAACTTTATAGTTATATATAGATTGACTAGGCTTAATGGGGAAGAATATCTCTCATACCCCAAATTTGACCTGTTGACCAACGTTTATTGACATTTACGAAAAAAAGAAAGACCAACCTTTATTGACAAATAAGAGAAATAATAAAAAATAAAATAAAAAGTATACTTTGAATTTCCCATTGTGGCTCAAGCGCAAGAAATCCCAACCTGCTTGAACTTGGGAATGTTGGTTCAAGCAGATTGTGGTAGGGACCGACTGATCACAATTCAAAACTTGATCTACGAAACTATACAATAATGGCTAACCAAAAAGCAACACCAGATTTTTCTTTTTCTTTCAATCGTCGTCTTAACTAGGTCTAATCTAAAAGGTTCGGCTCAGATTTTCCCATTTTCCTTTTTGTTCAGTTAATCATGAAAAGAACACTTTACTTTTAGAATTAATTTGATCTCGTTTTCTCACCAAATAGATAAAATACTCTTTAAGAATAATATACAACTATAAACTTATCATGTTTCAACTTAAAAACGAGTCATATTCAATAGTTTAGGACCAAAATAAAATATTTTGCCAACATTTAAAACTAATTTGATCATTTTGAAACAAAGGACCAAAATGAATATTAAGATATACATTTAGGACCAAAATGATCTTTTAACCTATAAATAATTATCCAAAGATTGTTTAGACATAAAGAGGGCTGAAAAATAGAAAAAGAAACAAGTGATAGAAACCCTAGGAAAACGCCAAGTCCAACAATCGGAGATTCAGATTTTGGGGTAGCTAGTGAGAGAAGAGTTAGAAATTGTACTATATGTATACAACACTATGTGAAAGTTAAAAGTTTATTTTGGTCCTAAATGTATACTTTAATATTGTTTTTATCGTAAATGTATATTTTAATGTTTGTTTTGGTCTATTATGTTTTCCATTATTCAAATTGATCTTAAATGTTAATAAAATATTTTATTTTGATCCCAAATTATTGAATATGACAAATCAATCCTAAAATTAGACTATTTGTTTCAAAGTTGATCATATCTCTCATTTCAAATTTAATAAAATTAAACATGAAAGACGATAAAAATATAACCAAATTTAATAATTTGAGACTAAAATTAAACATTTTACCAATATATAAGACAAACATGAAACATTTTGTGAACATTTTGAAAAATAATGGAGCAAAGTGAAAATTAGAGTATACATTGAGGACCAAAATCAGCATTTGACCATATGTAAATATAAATTGCAAATCCAAGAGTTTCTACGGAAGGGAGGAAGCACTCATCGGATTTCTCATCATCATCGTCTTGAACTCGTCAAAATTGACATTACCGTCGCCGTCGGAATCAACGGATTTGATCATATTGCGACATTCATCGACGGAGCAGGTCAATCCCAAACGATTTAACACCTGGTGGAGCTCGGTGTCGGAGATGAGGCCATTATTGTCCTGATCGTAGAGGTTAAACGCATCTCGGAGTTCCGACGAGTCGCCGTCGGTGGCGCAGGAGCGGCAGAACACGGCGAACTCCGATATGTTAATGAAGCCGTCTTTGTCGGTGTCTAAGTCTTCCATTACACGCTTGAGCTGTGATTCGGGAACGCTTGTGCCCAGAGTTTTGAGAACATTGTCGAGCTCGGAGATGGAGATCTGGCCGTCGCCGTTGACGTCGAAGCGGCTGAAGACTCTCTTCAGTTCCTCCGTGTCTTCAAGGCACACTCTGGATTCCGGAATAGCATTTGCTATTATGGCGTTTTCTGATGGGTTTGGGTTCGTCGCCATTGTGATTTAATTTTTCTATTAGCTATTAGAGAGAGAGAGAGAGAGAGAGAGAGAGATGTTTATTGTTAATGTTAGAGTTGAATGGTTGTGGGTGGAAAAGGGGGGAGAGAAAACCTAAACGCGCGTTGGATTTTTATGACTTTTGAATTTTGTTCGCGTAGAGTGAGCCCCGCCCAACCAGTGGGAAGACTTGTGGTTTATTTTAATAGTGAAGGTCAAAGTGCCACGTCGGATTTGGGACAATTTTTTTTGTAAAGAATATAAAATTGAAAAAATATTTATATATATTATAATATCATATAATATAATTGATTTAAATTTTAGAAAAAAAAAGTTATTTAGGTTAAGTTTCAATTTAATTTTGTATCTCTTTTATTGTACTTTTAGTTAATTTTTTTTGCTCAAGTCTTATATTTTCCTCTACTATAATTTTTTGTTGAATGTTTGAGCTTATATCATTTGTTCATGTTTTTGGTTTTATATATTTTGGTGATGAAATAGAATTAGTCTCATATATCTTTGCAAATTGTTTCACTTTGCAAGACTAACTATGAAACTTTTTGCAAAGATATATGACCAAATCTACAACAAAAAAATATATGCAACTAATTCTACACCTAATCAAAAGATATGAAACCAAAAGTGCAACAAAAAAAAATAGATCAAATTGCACAAACACTCCCTGAGTTTTAGGTTAGGGTATACACGGACTAGACCGAGTTTCGGCCAGACCCGAGACCCAGACCGGCCAGAACCGGGTTGGGCTGGCTCGGGCCACCGGGTCCAGTCGGGCCCGACCTGGCCAATTTTTTTTCAACTTTTTATATTTATTTATTTAAATTATTTATTCATTATATATGATTTTTAACTTGTGGATATTGATCAAAAAATTAATTTCGGACCATTTTAATGATGTTTTATTATTAAAAACATTTAATTTGATTTATTTGTTAAAAAACTATTGATTTAATTGAGATTAAGTATATATTTTATGTATTTTTTAATATACAGATGATAAAAATAAGAATGCATTTATATTTTTTACTATAAAAAAGAATGTTTTGTAAAAGAATGTTTTCTTCTTCTTCTCTTTTCACTCTCCTCTTGGTTATAACTTCAAATCTTCCTTCAAATACTCCATGGTTTTAATAGTAAGTCTCACCTCGTATTTTCAAATTTTTGTTTTTCTGGGTTAGAAACTCCCTCTAAAATAACAACACACGAGTCTATTTAAAGCAACAAAAAGCATAATGGAGGGGGAAACAAAAAGAAAAAAAGAAAAAAAAATACGAGGGAGTGCATAAGAACATGATCTCTATGAAACCTAGGATACAAAATGGGCATTTTCATAGCCACAACGGAGGAGGCTCGTTCAAGTCAATCGGAAGCCCTCTTCGAACGATACCTAGAAACGACATCGTGGCGGAGCTCTCTGGCATGTGATGATGTTGCTGACCACACTCGTCACGACGGTGGTGAGGAATGGCAGACGACGGCGGAGGAGGAGGAGGAGGAGGAAGGGGAGGATCGACGACGCAGCTAATGTCCTTAAGAACGCCAGTGTGGAGGAGCTCATTGAGGATGAGACGATCGATGGGGATAGCTTCTTGGAAGGAGGTGACGATGTTTGATGGAACTTGCCAGTGTTGTTGCTGGCGGCCGCCATGGTCGTGAAGATTGGGAAGAAGATGGAGAAGAAGGAGAAGAAGCAATGTCCTTGTGTTTTTTTGTTTTAATTTTTTTTATTTTGGTTTGAAATCCATTAAAACCCTCATGTATTTATTTTTCTCATGTTTTGATCCTATTATAAAAGGAAAAGAACTTTAATCCAAAAAATTAAAAATTTGGGGGGATGAAAAACATTTTTTCTCTTTTTTCTAAAGAAAAAAGAGGATTGAAACTGGTGATGGACCAACGGTAGACCTTTTTGAAAATTTGAAGGACTAAAACAAAACTTTGAGCAAACTTGAGAGACCAAAATAAGACTTTGGCCTTTTCATGATGTGCTGAGGTGGCACTTAACCGTTGAATTTGGATGACAAGTTAACAGAAGGGTGTTAATTGCTCAAAAAAAGAAAAAAACTCAAGGGTCCTCCTTGCACAATTTTAAAACTCAGGGGTTTTATGTGCACCTGACCTAAAACTCAAGGAGTATTTTTGCAATTCGACCAAAAAAATATGACACACTACAAGAAAAGTGACAAATACTGACAGAAAAAAATTGTCACTAGAAGGTAAAAAACTGTAGGCATTGTTGAATAGTTTGTAATATTATCAATGTGGTTATTTTGGATAAAATTTATAATCTATAATTAACTTAATATATTAATATATTAAATGAATTATGTTTATATGCTTGGTTTCATCAAACGACATAAGAAAATGTGTCTATTAATAATTAATAGACATATCTTTTCATTTGAAAAGATACATCTATCAAGTGGTGTCTTTCAATTACTAATAGACACATATTTGATTATGAAGAGATCTAACTTTTAGATAGTGTCTATTAGTAGTTGATAAACATATCTTTTAAATGAAAGGACATATCTTATGGATTTTATCTCTTGGCCAACTATAAATAGTGATCCAAACCACACAAAATGTATGATCAGACCAAATCTTGCTATGTTATTTGGTCATCTTTTACTATCTCTTAACTATTAATTATTGTGAAAATGACCAAGTAATGTGTTAAGATTTGTACCAAGGTGATGTATTGAATTAACACTTAAAAGTGTTGTTTTTGTGGTATTTTATCATATTTATGAGACAAGTGCTACATAATGATGTTCTAAGTGGTTTCAGGCCTTAATCACAACAAAAGACAAGCATTAGAGCATAACCAAAGGATGATGCAATTAACCAAGTTGAAGCCAAGCTTGACGAGCTTGTGCCATCACATAGAGGCGGCGGCGCAAGCAACAACGTAGATGCCACATCGCCAGTGCATCCGCAGAGCTTCTAGAAGGAAGATTTGTTTTGCGTCAAGATTTGAGCCGTGAGAATCTCCCACAACAACCGTATCTCGAGGAGCACGAAAGTTCGAAAGATCTTCTATATCTCGTATTTCCAAACCGTCTCACGAAAATTGAGGAAAATCTCATGAGCCGTCAAAGTGAGCCGGCGACACGGAGCCAAAGTCATGCATATTTCCAAGGAAATAGAGACCATAAAAGTTAATCATGATGATCTTAGGCTTATAGTTAATGAGTGACTGAACACCCGTCGTAAGGTGTCCAGCGCAATCAAGTTTAATTATACTTGAGCCCTGCAAGTATAACTATATTTTATTAAAATATAGTATAGATGCTAACCCAAGGTCGAATCTCTCGCGGAACTCGATGTGATGAGACTAAGAGAATTCTGATGGGGAATATGAATTTGAGAATTTAGGTTGTCACGATTTAATATATTAATGAGTCCAAACAATACTTGAGAGAAAACCCTAGAGATAGACTATCGCAGTTCGTTCATCATAAAGAAGAGATAATTAATGTGCATCCACTTTACCAAGTTAAATGACGTATTTGTACTTAAACACAACCAATCAAACAATGGTGGAGATTATATGATTAAGATTGATCACTCATCCTAAACTAAGTATGAGTAATTAGTCAAGCTCTTCGGGACAATCTATATTATTGCCACATCGGAACAATAAACAAACAAAGAACAATCCTAATTATAATTATAAGATAGATAGAACATTCTTTAGCAAACACGAAAAGAACTAACTTTATTAATCTTGAAAGAGACAAACACCAGGAATGTCAAGGTTTCATTCTCTAATAAAGCATTGATCTAAGAATCTAATGTATAAACAACTTCAACAATTACCTTTGAAGGAGTTGATCATACCTCATGAATGCAACATCAACATCTGATCTCTACAATGAATGTGCGATGAACTCAAGTCATATCCTTGAGGTATTCCTCAAGTATCTACCTATTTAGTTACTCATGCTCTAGGCAGAGAACTATTCTAAACTATTCTATAGTCCACTTTGAGCGTCGAATGGTGCTCTCTATTTATAGTCCTGAGTAGCGTGCTTGGTCCGCAAGTCAAGGAAGATTTTTGGCTTTAGGCCGTTCATTGCGCTGGCGGCACAACACGGAAGCGCACCGAAATATCTGCGATATTTCGATTATATCTTCGTATCTTGAATCTTCGCAGTCCAAATTACACGTTTACACTCTTGAATATTCTGCACCGCGAGATTTCCAATTTGGGCCGTTGGCTCAAAGTGACAGCGCAACGTTATATTGCGCTGAAGATATTTGCTGACGTCATATCTCTCTTAAATACTTGCGCCGCAGGATTTACCTTCCTTGCGCTGGCGGCTCACGCAACGGCGCAAGGGATTTTTGCGCTCAACGTGATCTTCTCGTCGATTCTAGATAGTTCCCTCTTGGTTTGGCCCTATTTGGATATCTGAAACACTAAATAAACCGTTAAGTAGCACCTATTTATAAAGTACAATAAATAAACGCTAATTAATCTATTTTATCCACTTTATTTCACCACACCTTGGTGCAACCCTTACATATTAATTGGTCTAATTATAATATATTTATTATTATAAACACATTAAAAGAAGGTCAAATAACTTGTTCACTTTTGGGCTGATCAAATCCCCCACACTTAAGACTTTGCACTCCTGAGCAAAGGTACGAAGTAAAAGAATCAAGGAACTTTCCCAAGTTCCTGATTCAAGGTTAGCACATAATCATAATCTAGAGCTAGAGAATTCACCAAGTAAGTAACTCTGTAAAGTAGTGCAATCTAACTTTTATAAGACCAATTCCATAAGTGTATCACTCTCCTCACTAATTGGGTATTATTTCTCTCAAGTCATACCTTAGACTAAGTTTCTACTATAAGCTTGTAAAAATTCTCAAAGTCTCCACTTTAAGCGAAATAATGATTCTTAATTAAGAGGACTTTAATAGAGTTGTAATGTATGGAAAAGGCTAATATATGTAAGAAGAAATATAGGGAGAAAAGAAAGAAAATGGTGTTTACTTTAAAATTTCTCTTCAAGTTTTTCTTAACAATTCAACTCCACTTATCCTCCAAAAGAAAGTAGCTAGTTCACTATACGGCTCATTTGAGTCATGGTAAGGACTTTATTCTTTTGACTGACCAGTCTTTTTTCTTCATAAGCTCTCATGATAATACTTTGAATACTTTTGAGCTTTCTCTTTGATATTTTTGCTCGACTAATATATATATATATATATTTTTCTTTTGTCGAGATCTTTTTCTCTATTCTTATATTGCTAGCTAAATTCACCTTTGAGAGTTGAATTGAAAAGTCCATCTCTATGAGAAGATTTAAAAGTACACCTTAGTGTATAGGCTCAAAGGGGCTAACAAAGGATATATTTTATGGTAACTGGCTGGTGTTTGGGATAAAAGGGTTGAAGAAACAAGTGCCTCTATCATATTAATAATCATTAAATCTAATAAGCTTTAACTAAGAATTAGAACAAGTTCTAGAGAAAAAAAACTAAGAGACTAAATTTCTCTCTAAGTAGATATATAGATTATTTGTGGGCTTAATCTTCCAACTAGGCTAGGTTTCTCTCAAATTAGTCTATAAAAATCAAACAATACTACTTGTGAACACCCCATTTGGTCTGGGCTATTTTGTAATTTTCAAAAATATTTCGGGCAATTATTTTAACAAGCTTTGGGGGTAAGATTCTTATATAAAAGAAAAAAAAGAAAAAGGACCAAAATGTAATTTTCCCCTCATGAATGTTGCCCTAATCCATATCACTCATCTTGCTCTATTTCACATGCCTCCTCTATGCTCAAAAAAGAAAAGAATATATATATATATTAAAAAATGAAGCAAAACGACAATCTTGTGAATAAGAATACAAAGAGGGCAATATTGAGAAGAAAATATTCAAGTCAGGGGCATTCTTGTCATTTACACCAAAGAAAACCTAATTTCCTTCTACAATCTTCAATGCCTCTCATTAGCCACTCCACTCTACCTTTCTTCTCCAAATTTCCAAACACACGCAAGAAGCCAAAAGAAATGCTAGCAGATTCATGGATGAGGAAGAGGGACCAAAGCGCAGTGATTCAGATCACGCTTCCCCAAGGCTTGCACGAATTCGTCCTCCTCTACACCTAATCATCCAAGGATAGTGGTTAGCACACCCATTTCGGATGATGACGCTATTACAGGTCCTTTTCAAGCTTCATGGCTTACTCCTACACTTTCTTAAATTTGGTTTCTGAACCTCTTTGAGATGGGAAACGAAGGAACAGAGGACTGATTCTCATTTATAAAAGCATGGTTCTGAAGACGAAATAGGGGGGCTTTTTCTCTAGTTCAATTTTTCTGTAAACAAGAGAGAGAGAGAGAGAGAGAGAGAGAGTTATGAGTTAGAGAGAGAGAGGGACAAACTGTTTTTGTAAGAGAAAGGAAACGAGGGTTGAGAGTTTGAAGAAGGATTCAAGGGTATTGTAATCTTCTTTTTCTCTACTCTTTTATCATGCAATGTTGAAATCAAATACAAATATTGGTTGAATCATTTCATGTGATTTAGTCCTTTGTTCTTTTATTTATGTCTTCTCTCATCTTGTGTTTTTTATTCAGTTTCTAAGTTTAACATTATGATTTTGAAGTTGTTGTGATCCGTGAAGTATTCTGATTCTGTTTCTTCCTCCATTTTTGAGAAACATAGACTTCCTTCCATGAAAGTGATGAAGAAATTCCTTCCTTCCATATTTTTCTCCTCTATATTCCTATTTTCACTCCTATTCTTTTGGTCATGATTAGATATTAATATCTCCTTTTATTTTATTTTTTTTACTCTTCTTTTATTTATTTTAGGCTCTACGTTTCTTTTCTAGAAAACTAGGTTTTGACCCGTGCATCGCACGGGTGGTCGTGTTACAGAAATATGTTACAGGGTACCTGTTTGGTCCATAGCATTATATACTACGGGGACTTCAATCTAATCACAAACATAATCTGATCTAGTGAGTTCATTCATGTTAAATGGGTCCACTCAATGGTTTAGTACAACCTTATAATGTTTAGCAAATATATTATTTGAAATGAATATAAATAAAACATGTTATAGTACTTAGGGTAAATTAGACTTTGGTACCCTGTGGTTTGAAACTTGACACTTTGGTACCCTGTGGTATTCTCCATTAACACTTTGCTACCCTTTTGAGTTATTTTGTAATTTTAACCATAACAAATTTTGCAAAAATTACATATTGACCTCAAAAAATTTTCAAAAAATTACAAATAGGTCCCTAGATACATATTATCTAGGGACTAAAATGAAAACTTTTAAAAAAATTTGGGGTCAATATGTAATTTTTGCAAAATTTGTTATGGTTAAAATTACAAAATAACCCCAAAGGGTACCAAAGTGTCAATGGAAAATAGCACAGGGTACCAAAGTGTCAAGTTTCAAACCACAGGGTACCAAAGTGAAACATGGTCAAACCACAGGGTACCAAAGTATAATTTACCCTAGTACTTATCCAGCATATCATTATCAAAATGATATCATTATGTAAAATATAAAACAATTCAGTCTACCTTATTCATATTAATAAGTCATCTAACATTTTGGAATACTTCTCTATACACAACGTTATCAGTTTTCCTGCTTTCTTCGTCCTTGGGTGAATGTGCAATTAGTATTATTATGCCAGCCCTGGAACGTGTTGGAGATTGTGCCCTAGGGCCAATCAATATTATTTGATAAA
>QANZ01024314.1:0-30397 GCA_003254925.1 Chamaecrista fasciculata | reverse complement strand
TGAGCCCATATATGTAAAAAATGGACCGAGCTCGGTTATAATAAAAATGGGCTTGGGCCTGAGCTTATTTACATTTTTAATGTTATTATATTTTGAAGCTTGACCCGTATTTTAATGAACTAGGCTAGAGATCAAATTTAGGGTCTGGTTGGGAGTCAGTTAAATTTAATCCAATCTCATCCAAATCGATGGGATGAGATTATTTTTTAATTGGATGAGATGAGATGATATATTGGTGTTTGGGTGATTTTAGTGATAATGATGTTAAATAGGGTGTGAAATTATATAAAAGGGCATGTAATGATTGTGGTTGGTAGAAATAAGTTGATGGATTTTTGTAATTTGTATAGGGGTAGAAATGGTAGGAAATAATGAGATGAGATGGAGATAATGAGATGAGATGATAGGTGTTTGGTTGTGTTTTGATTGAAATAATATTGAGATGAGATGATATTGGGAAGTGTGATATGGTATTGGAAATTGTGAGGATGAGAAAATTTTGGATTGAGGGTTATGGGTCAATCCAAATCCAAGTGGATGAGATTATGGGCCAAAATGAAAATAATATTGGAATTATTTTTTGACTTACAATTTGGTCCATAAATTCGAACTGTTCCAATTAATCAATCTCTAACATGTGTAAATGATAACTCGGGCCTTGTAGAAAACCCCAATCATTAATAATGGGGTCTATTTATGAAATTCAACGACAAGAAAATAACAAATAATAGTTTGAGTACCAAATAGCAAATTACAAAACAACACTAAATTGTAATAAAATGTGTGGTGAAAGGTTCATTTTCGCCCTAAATGTATGGCCTAATATTCATTTTGGTCCATTATTTTTTTAAATGCTCAAATTGGTCCTAAATGTTAGCAAAATGATTAATGGTGGACCAAAATGAACATTAGGGCAAACATTTAGGACCAAATTAACCCTTTAACCCAACAAGATAGAGAAAGTATTCTTAGGGAACAATACGTAGCTCTAAACAAGCCATATTCACTAGTTGGGACCAAAATGAAACATTTTGGAAATATTTAGGAGCAATTTGAATATTTTGAAATATAATGGACCAAAATGAATATTAAGGCATACATTTAGGACTAAATTGACCCATTAACCCTATATTTTTCCATCCTGTACATACACGTGGGCCATTTTGTATTTTCTCCATTCAATACATTACCGTTATTAGATTTAGGAGTCCTTTAATTTGACAAAAAAATATGGATAGAACCATTGTCCACATATATAGAACATATCCAAACTCAAAATAACCGAAAACTGAAGAAAATACAATATATGAAATTGTCTTATTTTATGCCCATTTCAGTAATTTTCTATCATTCCTCGATAAAAAACCGTATTGCTCAAGCAATAGAGTTTTACAATTTATCNGTGAGTGAAAAAGATAAAAAAATAATGAGAAATGATAGATAGAGAGAGAAAATTATAAGTGTAATAAATGAGGGTATGTAAAATTACTATTTTGTCTAGTTCTTTTTTTTATATTTGTATTAAAGTATAGGATAAGTAGGGATAGATTAGTAATTGTAAGAGAAAATGAGATGATGTTGTGAATGAGATGATGATGTGGATGAGATGAGATGAGATGGAAGTTCAAAAAACACCCGACCATTACTATTCATCCAATCCTAAGATGAGATTAAGATTGAATGAGATGGGATTGGATGGAAAGGGCCCCAAACAGCCCTTAGTTTCAAATGCAAATTTCAAATGATCAGGTTTAAAAAATAAAATAAAGAAGAAAACACTATAAGAGACTAATTCATCCAATGTTTGAAGACTCATGCTATTAAAGAAGTTGACTGATCAAACTTCCCTAATTCAAGAAGAAAAAGATGGTAGTACAAAAATCTTATCAATAAAGTACACATCCTCTGAAAAATTGGCTTTGCCCATCAATCTGCTACAAGGTTAAAATTTTTGCTAATAATAAAAAGAGTCACCACAAGAATTGCAAGACAAGTGGGAAAAATTATCCAAGATTGCATAACAATACCAATGGCAACTAATATGACAAAGGTTAATATTTTTCAAAATTTCTAAAAAATTAGATCGACTTGAAGCATTATATCAATATCTCCAAATTTTCATATTAATTGTAAAGAATAAGTAAAGAGAATAACCTCTTATACACTTACATATACTAGTTATATTTCTCATACACTAACAATGCAAGGAGTAGGCTCATCTTCCTTAATTCATAATTACTGTTTCCTCAATGATTTGCTTCACATTTACCATTGGAAGATGAAGAAATTCAAGTAGTGTAACAAAAAGAAAAAACAGTGCGTTATTTGTCGCAATACTATCTATGACGAATCGTTCTCGGTAAAACTTACTAGAAACTATAAATTTTTACAAAAGATTTTTGTTAGAGTCGATTTATGACGGATTTTCCATATTTTGTGATGGATTTTTCCGTCATAAATTTTTTTTTTTTCCCTGTTTCAAAGATAAGGTAGCACATATTCTCACATAGGCAGACTAGACCTGTTCATGGGTCAAGTTTGAGTACAATGAGTTTTTATGTAAATGGTCGAAACCCAAATAAAATTTTACACATTACAATGGGTCAAGTATATACCCAAGCCCATAGACTTGAACTTGGGTAGCTCAAACTATTTTTTTTGTTAATAATTTTAAAGTTAAATAGTCATTATGGTCTTCAAACTATGAGCCTAATTTCATTTTGGTCCTCAAGTTATTTTTTGTTTAGTTTTGGTCCTCAAATTAGAATTTAGATTATTTTTTGTTCTCTATTCATTTCACAAAATTTTTGCAATTTAGTCCAGATTTAAATTGTAACAGTCCCAGTGATAAAAGAAAAATTAAATCCAAATCAGTCCCCACATATTAAATTTAGCCACATATTAGTCCAGGCATGTGGAAAATAATTTCATTTCAGTCTAAAATAGTCCAAAAAATTACAGATTAGTACAAAAATGCAGAAAATAATTTCTATTCAATACAAAACAATCCAAAAAATAACAGATAAAATTCTTTTTTGGATGGTATAGCATGTGTACCTCCAAAACTTCAAAATAGGAAGTAATTTTGTACTAAATAGAACTACAAATCCAACTCTTCAACATCTTCATCACTATCATCATCACTACTCTGATTTATGATCATCACTATCATCATCACAACATGTGCCAATCGAGCTACATTTCCATAAGTCTTTTCATGAACAAACTCCAAATATCTTAACTTGAGTCTAGGATCTAATACGGTTGCACAACTTAAGATTAAACTATAATCAGTCAAATACTTATCAAATTTCTCTTTCATCTCTCTAACCATCCCAGGTATGAAACTACTTGGAGTTGTTATTTCCCCCAACAAATGAGTGTGTATCTTCCAAACCCTTTTAAAATAAACATTAGATGTGGGATATTTGCTACCAGAAAAAGCACATGTGACATCATAGAAAACTTCCAAAAATTGATGAAGTTTCTGAACTTTCTCCCACTCATCTTCATAAAGGATAAAGTTTTTAAAGCTGTTATCATGACGACCCCAATTTTGTAAAACTGATTTAAAATAAATGGCATGATCAAGCATTAAAAAAGTCGAATTCCATCTAATAGAAACATCTATTCTCAGTCTTATATTAGCCATCACATCATTATAAGTTGCATTATCTAATGTGATGCTAAACATAAAGACACCTCATCAGCTATAGAATTACCGTCAAAAGGAGGTGTTAAATCCTTGAACCAAATAATTATATTTTGCAATTTCTAATTAACATTAATCCAATGAGCAGTAAGACAAATAAACTCATCCAATGTATGTTCTGATCTCCAATGATCAGAAGTCAAACAAACTTTACCCATTCCGTTACTTAATAATGATTTGACATTTTCTTTCTCATTCTTAAAACTAGCTAACAAGTCCCTCTTCACTGTATGTCCACTTAAATTCTTGAAGTCGGGATTAGTTACTTGCATAAGTTGTTGAAACTTACGTTCCTCCACTATAAAAAAAGCATGCTTTCCACGTACAAGAAATTGCAGAAGAGCTTCACGAGCAGCATCTTGATTAAATTTAAAAACATTTGAAGATGTACCTTCCCTATATTGGTCACTCTCAAGATGAACAAGACGCTTGGGATATATGCGTAAGTGTCGCGTCAAGTGAGAAGTGCCACTACAACCTAACAATATTTTGCCACAATGTATGCATTGGACTTTGGGACCATCAACGGTTGTTATTTTCTTTATTTCATCCCATGCTTTAGAGGTTCTTTTTCACTTTGGAGTAATCTCATTTTAACTTCCTTCATTATTTTCTTCAAAGTCATGAACACTTTCACTTTGACATGTCATAAAAAAGATCTATTCATAAAAAAAATGAGGATCTACCATCAGTTTTCCAAACATGATAATTACTCAATCTTGACAGTTTAAAGAGAAGACAAATGGGAGGAACATATAGAAGAATAAAAAGGAACAGAGAAAAAAGAACTACAATCTCTAGCATTGCCATAATATTTAACTTGCATATTTATTCTCTCTTTTTTGTTTTGTAAATTATTCTTTGAAAAATAATGTTGTAAATTGTAATCAATATAACCATTAAGGAACCCCATCATAAATCTATATTATTACAGCTCAATTGGTATTTTCAATGACATTTCGTCAGAGAAAGGACTAAGCTGCTAGAATAAATAAACTAGGAACATCACATTACTCCATTAAAGAGGTCAAATCTAATTTTAGTGTCTATTGCTAAAATAAACTACTCATTTCACCATCTAAGCAGAACTCTGTAATAAGAAACTTCAAACAACACCAAAAGATTACTATACAAAACAAGTTCTCTCACAAAATTTGAGCTCCTTGGATATAAACGAACCAAATTACAAACATTCATGGTCGAAGTATAATGTTTAATGTTTCAAGTATCTGCAGTAAGATTTACTCAGCTGACAATTTCAAAATTTCTAAGAAAACTTTCCCTCACAAATAGAGCAAAGTCAAAATTTCTTATTTTTTTCATAAAAGTGGAATGGATTCATTGACAAAAGAAAGAAGGAAACATATATAGAGCTAAACAGCCTCGTCCAACAGTAACAACAACTTAATTAGCCCAAAAAAACTTAGTTTTGACTCCATTGGACGGAGAGACTTTATACAAGTAAGATGTGCCCCAAATATGGGAGAGAAGGAAACGAAATAGACATTTCTTTATCCCAAATCTGTGCCCTAACGAGTTTGTGATCGTTGAGGAGGGTCTTGGTCTGAAATTCAACTCTGATGGTGGCTTTGGACTTGGAATTGAACTCGTTCCTGGAGACGAACGAAGGTGGGTATTGGGTAGCGACTTGTGAGCAGCGATAACGAATAGGGGAAGGGTGGTACTGGGTAGCGACTTGCGAGCAACGATCAGAGACGAATAAGGATAGGTTCGGGTAGTACTTGGGTAATATATGGGTTACCCAGATGATTTGGGCATCTGATGAATATTTACTCTTTTTAAGTCTCAATTTTAATTTTTACTTAGTAAGTATGTTAGAATGCTTGGCCCATGATCAACTCTAGGCACGACACAGTTCAATCAAGTCGGGCATTGATACACTTTGTGTTAGGATTAATCAATGCTTTGATACCACTTGTTGGGCTTCGCCACCCATCTCAATTACTAAATAAATAAAGGAAGAGAAATAGAGACAATTGCACACAAAATTTAACGTAGTTCGGTGCCTCAAGACCTACTCCACGGTTCCTTTGGAATGACTTCACTATTGGTAATTTTTATACTGGTAAAATTACAAACTTTTCTTGCTACAATTTTTAGACAGATAAAATTGTAAACCCTCTCTCACTCATGTCTCTATAATTTTTGTACGAAAAAAATTATAAACCCTCCCCAACTAAGATATGGAAGCCCCATCCATATTTATGGGACTTTACCACCCTCTCTCTCTCTCTCACACACAACTTCATTTTTCCTCTCCCCATGCAATTGTGCTCTCTCCACAACTCCACCACTCTCTCACATGGTGATGAAGCTCTCAAAACTCACCACACCCAACTAAGATATGGAAGCCCCATCCATATTTATGGGACTTTACCACCCCCTCTCTCTCTCACACAACTTCATTTTTCCTCTCCCCATGCAATTGTGCTCTCTCCACAACTCCACCACTCTCTCACATGGTGATGAAGCTCTCAAAACTCACCACACAAAATGAAATGAATTTTCCCTCTATTTATAGGAAACCAACTCACCTCCTCTTCCATCTTCAACTTGCAATCAAGTTGTCGAGTTGCTTCCTCCTTCCACCAATTTGTTCCAACTTTCCAAATTGGTGGACAATCCATCAAACACCATTTTCAACATTTGTGGCTACATCTCATATCTACATTCAACATTAATGCCTTATGATAATGTCTTCCCAATTTGCATGCAAACTCCAATTTTGGTGTGCCACCAACCTTCATCTTCATATTTCAGCATTGATGGCTTCAAATGTCCACAATTGGTACCGCTCTCCTAATTTCTCAACTCCATGAGTTCCACATGTGGGACTTTGAAAGAATTTCCAATACTTTGTTTATATATAATGCTTTCTGTTTATATAATTATCCGATTTTCAATTTCAGTATCAGTATCTGTATAAGCCCTCATGCTTGTGATTGTGAACGATAATGCATTTCATCTAACTTTGAATCTCTCATGCTCGAGTGTTCTGAGTCTCTAATTAATGGATTTAAATATTTTCTCGGTATAGCAGCATGGATTAATTGAAATTAAGTTAAAGGATCATTTTGGTCCTAAATGTATCTCTTAATTTTCATTTTGGTCCTTTATGTTTCAAAATGTTCAAATTGGTCCTAAATGTTTGCAAAGATGTTTTCATTTTTGTCTGAAACTATTGAATATGGTTATATTTCTCTCGTTTCAAGTTTGAATATGACGAGTTCATGACTACATATTGTTATCAAATAGTACTTTCTCTATCTAATTGGGACCGTCATCAAACGAGGTCAAATCGGTCCTGAAAATAGATCACTTGTTTTACGATCAAACAAGCAAAATTGATCATATATCTCTCGTTTCAAGTTCGAATACGATGAATTTAGAGTTATTCTTTAAAAGTCCTTTGAACTTGAAATGAAAAACGAGAGAAATACGACAAAATTCAATAGTTTGGGACAGAAATGAAACATTTTGCATGCATTTAGGACCAATTTAAACATTTTGAAACATAATAAACCAAATCAATCATTAGGGCATACATTTAAGATCAAAATGACCCTTTGGCCTTCAAATTATGTCTAACAGTAGCAATTATGTTTAGTTGGTTTGAAAATGTGAAATTATCATGATGTCTCAACTGTGAACCTGACCCAAACCAACCTATATATCTATAGAGTGGTTTGGGATTTTGAGTCATGTTGACATGTGGGATGGTTCAAGTTAGGTTGAAGAGACAAAAATATATATGGGTTATTTATTTATTTATTTTTGGCCGGGAAAAAGTGGAGATTATATCATCTTGTAATTGTATGCAATTGTATGCATACCCAAGTTACATCTTAAAATTCCTCGATATATATAAGGGTAAATTACACAAAATGGCCCTATGGTTTGATCCATTTTCAGATAGGGTCCCTGTGGTTTAAAAAGTTTCAAATTGGGGCATGTGGTTTCCTCCATTAGCAAATAGGGTCCCAGATGATTTTTTCCATCCAAACTAACGGTGCAGGCGCTTCTCATGTGACCTAATTTTCCATTCAATCTACTCTCACCCATCCTCATCCTCGCGACATTCATCTTCACCTTCACTCTTTCTCAGAAACTCACGCCATTTACATCTTCTCCTTCACTCTCTCATTGTTGCTCGTGATTCATCCTTCACCTTCACTCTCTCGTGACCTTCATCCTCCACCTTCGTGTTCGTGTTGCTCGTTCGTTCATCTTCATGAACTCTAATTGCGGAATTCGTTCCTCTTCGTGAACCCTAATCTCTAATTGCAAAAACTTGTGAACCCTAATTGCAGAATTTGTTCGTGTTGCTCGTTCGCCTTCGTGTTAGAGGTATGGATTGTTTTATTTAGTTTTTTACTGAGTTTTTCTTGTCTTGGTGAGTTGGGAATATCATATATAGATTTTTTTTAGTTCGTTAATTACTATTATGTTTAGAACATTTCGTCTGATTTTGGTATCTGATTTTGTGATGTTGTAGACAGTGAAAGGATCTTCTTAATTAGTGTTTAACAAAAAATTTAGATGTTGGAGATATCTTGATTATGGAATTGAAGTGTACAGCTTATAAAAGCCATGTAGCCTAATCTAATGTTTTGCTTTGAAGCGTGATAACCTGGACTTCTGGTGTAATGAATCATTATAACAATCTTTCCATCATTGTTCATGTTAGTTGTTAATTATGTATGGTCTTGGTTTAAATTTCATTCTGAAGAGTTTTATATGTTCCTACCTACTTAAGTGTTTTTCTAATTTTCCAAGGCATTTAATACTAGATACTTTATTATGTATCTTGGGTTTGTGTCTGTAATTTGTGAGTGTGCATGTGTGTTTTGAAGATCTTATGGTTGTTTAGTTGTAGTTACTTAGTTGATTTGCCTTGTGTTACTTAGTTAAAGATCTTAAGGTTGTTTAGTTGTAATTTGTGAGTGTGTGTGTGTGTTTTGACAATCTTATGGCTTTCAACAAATGGTTTACCACTTGAATCAATTCAGTTTAGTATTTATTTGTTTGTTGGTTTTTTAGTGCTATATTTAGATTTTAGGTACTACTTTCAACAAATGGTTTACCACTCGAATCAATCCGCTTTAGTATCAAATCTATTCTATTATTTAGTGTCTACAGCCAAATTGTTTTCCTTGTAATTTTTTCTTTTACTACATAATTTCCTTCACTCCAAATTTCTATTATTTAGATACTACTATCATATGTGTATGTTTTGGAATAAACTAATATGACTATTATGTATGTTTTCGAAGACGAACGAATTCTGCAATTACGGTTCGTGAGTTTTTGCAATTAGAGATTAGGGTTCACGAAGAGGAACGAATTCTGCAATTAGGGTTCACGAAGACGAACGAACGAGCAACACGAACACGAAGGTGGAGGATGAAGGTAGCGAGAGAGTGAAGGTGAAGGATGAATTGCAAGGTACAGCGAGAGAGTGAAGGAGAAGATGAATGTCGTGAGTTTTTGAGAAAGAATGAAGGTGAAGATGAATGTCGTGAGGATGAGGATGGGTGAGAGTAGATTCAATGAAAAATTAGGTCACGTGAGAAGAACCTACACCGTTAGTTTGGATGGAAAAAACCACCTGAGACCCTATTTGCTAACAGAGGAAACCAAATGCCCCAATTTGAAACTTTTAAACCACAGGAACCCTATCTGAAAATGGATCAAACCACAAGGTCCTTTTATGTCATTTACCCTATATAAAAATCAATTGAACTCAAGCGCAAAGAAATGTGCGAGACTGCCGAGTTAGGTAACATATTGCCTTCAATCCAACTTAATTAGACCTGTGCTCATCCTGACCCTTATCTATTTGAACTTTCAAGGAAAAGAAAAACTAATGACTTTTGCGACAAGGCACATTATTGAAAACATTGTGATAAACTAGAAAATGGACACTTACCTAGTTCAACAAGTGAGGGCTGCAAGAGCAAACGGATTGTCTGAGTACCTGCAAGAACTTCACAGGGGGGCCCTGCGAAGTATACTCCGACACTCAAGTTAGTATATGAGAGAATGTGAGAGTAAGGGAATTATGATGAAGGGAAGTAGCTAACCTTAAACTGCTGAGTTGAGCGCTATTTATAGAGCAGGGTGAGAGTGGTGGCTAGCGCACGGAGTGCACCACGCAGTAGAGCACGATCTCCACCAGCGGAAGTGGTGGAGACCGAGATTTGCGGGACAAGGCAATCGTGGGTGATTGCGTGTCGTCTCACCGGGCGGGCGCCGGTTGACTGGAGAGCGTGGGTATGACTAAGTCCATGGCCCACGATCTCTTCGAACGAGGATTGCGAAACAAGGCAGTCGTGGGTGACTGTGTTAATCTGGTGGCGGGCACCATGACTCTGGATGGATCACGGCCGCCCTTAAAACTGCGGAGGGCACTCGGTTGGCTTGAGCGCGCCTTGCCAGGTGTGGATGGGAGCAGGGGCCTGGTTCGAGGGCCATTTAGGCGTACGCCCAAATAGTGATGTATCACAAGTCCCTCCTTAAAGAAGTCTAAGAGCGCGTTCGTCGTACCGTCCCTTAAGGCGTGCGGGATGGTAGTTTTGGGGTGCATGCGATGGGACCAATGCCTAGGCCACGTATGCTCTTTAGGCGAACGCCCAAAATGTACAGGAGTACTTGTCCCCTGCGCAGAGGGAGCAAGAGGAAAGGCGGGCGGCCATGTGGTAGGTAGCGCTGTCTTGTCTAAGACACGTGTCGCAACCCGGGAGGCCAAAAACTTGAAAAAGCAGAAAACGCCTCGTTTGCCACGCTTGTGAGGGTATTTAAGGCCAAAGTGGAGCGTTTCCCACATTTTCGCTGCTCATTCAGGAACTCAGGAGAGAGAAGAGAGAGAACCGCAGAGTTAAGTCGCCTGAATCGTGTAACCGCCGCCGGATTTCAAGCACGGTGATCGTGAAGGAGAATCATTTCGAGTTCAGCATTTCTCGGTTTGTGCTTGGTCGATGTTCTCGGGTGGTTGTCAAGTCGTAGGTGAGGGCATCGCGAGATTCAGCGAAAATGGGTTGGGGTTTGGAAAAGGGGGTTTTGGGAATGGATTTGTTTTTGTCGTGTTTGGCGAGTACTCGTTGATGTTCATGATGAGTCTGGGTTTTCTGGGTTGTTGTTTGTGTCAGTCATGAATGTTCATGGGGAACCTGGGTTATCTGGGCGCGTGGTCGCCGTGTTCGTGCGTGTGTATGAATGTGGTTATGTTTCTGGGTACGAGACTAGGAGTTCTGGGCTTGTGGTCGCCGTGTTCATGTTTGTGTATGGGTTTCTGGGTTTGGTCCCAGTATTCCAAGATTTGTGGTTACCATTTCTTGGTTTGGGTTCATCAAGCTGATGAGTTTCTGGGTTTGAAACTAGACGGGGGGTCGCCAGATGCATGAGTTTCTGCGTTTGGCAGGAAGATGGTAGAGGTCGGGCGCCTTAAACGGGTAGAGGTCCGTACCGTGTAAAGATGATACTTGTGTTTTTGCTTTGGTAGGTTGCGAAGAGTGAGCGGTAGTTGATAACCAGGGCGAACGCCACCAGACAACATCAACGTGCAAACACTCAAAATCATGCGTACAATGGCTGGAGGTACATCCTAATCCCTTGTTCTTGAATTTTTTCTTGCGAGTGGTAGAGACCATGGTGATCTTAAGGGAGTTAGAAGAGGGTGAGGAATTGAGTCGCGTTAGTAGTTTGACTACACAGGGGAGTAGATCTGTAGATATAGAGGAGGTGCGCCGATCGTTAGACAAAGTCCTACAAAGGGCGGTCGAGCTGCTATCCAGGCGAGCACGTAGCGCAAGGAGCGCGCGGGCGCAAGTTGGGGGGGCAACGAGCGCATATAGAGGGTGTTGGGAGTTAGTTGTTCATAATCCAGTAGCCATGTCTGAAATGACGGAGGAGGAGTTAGTGCTGGAGTTGTCTGACCGCGCAGAGGGAGAGCCGGCCAGAGTGTTGGATGAGCCGACCGGCAACCTGTTTGGGTCGGCCGAAGAGGGAGAGAGGCTGATCCTAACCTGGGAGGAGGTGGTGTGGGATGTCGCTGAGGGTTTTGGGAACCCTGAGGTCAGGGCGACCAAGGGGCCGCCGGCAGAGCCATCCAGGTTTAATAGCGACGAGGAGCTGGGGGCGGTGCAGGACGCGTACTTTGGGTCAGGGTCTGCCGGGAGGCGAGCGGTATGGCCGTGGGCGTTTGGGACGGCGACAACTCGTACTGGTGGACCCATCGGCAAGGGTTCCTTGTGCATGAGCTCTTGTTGCGGGAGTGTAGCTCCGACCTGCCATTTACCGACTTTGAGGTTGAAGTGCTGAATCACCTCAACTGCTGCCCAGCGCAATTGATGGCCAATGGCTGGCGGAGTTTAAAGTTTTTGCAGTACGCTGCTTGGACAGTGGGTGTGGAGCTCACTGTTAAGTTATTTTTGTATTGGTTTTTTGTGAATCCCGAGGACAATGGGCGTGTAAATATACAGAGGAAGGGGGGAAGCCTGAGTGGATTTCCAGCGAGCATCAGCAACTGGAAAAATTGGAAAGACAGGTACTTCCCCATTGTGCAGAATGGGAGGGAGCGCCCATGGTGGTTGAAGGAAGAGGATGACCGCCCGCTCTTTCCTGTTTCTTGGTCGGATGCCGTGACGGGGCCAAGCCCGATAAGGCGAGAGCATCTTAGCGAGGAGGAGCGACAGGCGGATAGGCTCCTTTGCTCTTTTTACAGAAATTATGTGCAAACATGTAATATGCTGATTTATCTTTTTAAATAAAGTACGGTGTGTTTGTATGGTGTCTAAACAGTGTTGTTTGTTTGTTTTGCAGCTTTGACTAGCGCGAGGAAGAGGCCGAGCGACCAAGGTGTCGGAAGCTCGGGCGCCGACCCTCAAGTAGAGCGTGCGGGCGAGCCGACAGCCACGCAAACTGGGGCATCCGCTCGGGTGCGAGTGTCCTCCGCTCCTCCAGTAGCGCCCGGTGCAGGTCAGAGGGCTCCAAGGCTCCCATCCCGCGCTCCCTCCTCATCCGCGGGCGTGGGGGCCCCAACGGCGGCTGGGCAGGCGTTGGCGAGCCCAGCGAAGAAGAGGGCGGGTCCACCGGTGCTGGCGCTTGGTGGGATGCGGATGGCGGGAAATGTAGGCCGCCCGGAGGGGAAGAAGCATGATGCCAAGGGAAAAGGCCCGGCCGATGGTGGCCAAAAGGAGGGCCCTCCAGCTAAGAAGGCGCGTACTGGTCGGCCTGCGGACCCCGGGATGTTCATTTTTTGGGATGACGAAGAGCTGGACCAGTTCATCAAGAACAGTCATCCCGACGGCGATGGGCCGCGCAACCCACAGATGGACATGCCAGCGCATCGAAGGGTGAACGAGAATGGGGAGGCTGAGTTCCCATACTTGCCCTCGTACCCCAATAGAGGGCGGTTCTCTGGCATCGCGTCCATCCAGTCCCTGTACTCCAACGGCACATATGAGTGGCACGACAGCCTGGTCGCCGACGCGTTCAAGCGCACGCCATCAGATTATGCAGTAGCGCACAGTATGATAGCGTTTGTGGCGTGTCACGCTGCTCAAACGTTATCGCACAATCTGGCGAAAGAAGTCGCCCTCCTGAGGGAAGAGGCGAGGACGGCTGGCGGGGTTGAGCAGCTCAAATCACTGGAAGCTGCCAGGGACCAGGTGCTGCTTGAGGCACAGGCCCAGAGTGCGACTGTGAAGAAGCAGGAGGAGGAGAAGAAGAAGGAGAGAGAGAGGAGGAAGAAAGCGGAGCAGGATGCGGCTGAGGCCGTGTGAGAGGCGGCGGCCGCGAGGGAAGAGCTCGAGGCATACTGGGCCGGGGAGGCCGAAAGGATATATCAGGCGCGCTGGGACGAGCGAAAACAGTGGTATTGGTTCTACGTCAACGCTACCGCGCGCGGGTTCGAGAACTGCCGGAAGCAGTGGAACCTGCTGAATCCTGAGCTGAACGAGGCGGGTATTGATTATACCCAAGAAGTGCTACCGGACGGTCAGGGTGGTCACGAGATCCGCATGAGGGCGGATGACGACGAGTTGGGCGAACCAATGGCTGATCCGCCAGAGGACTGGACCACCCACGCGTTTGAAATGGTAGAGGGGCGGTCGTAGCCCAGGCCTGACGACGACGAGTATGTGCCTCCGACGGATGTGATGAGTACCGCGGGTAACCGAGCAGACGTTGAGCATCCGACCGTGGTCGCGGACAGCGAGGGCAGGGAGGAAAGCGGCGACCACGTTCCTGGTGCGGCGGCCACCATTGTGATTTCGGATGACTGAGTCATATGTATGTAAAAAGTTGTAGTTGGGAGGGGGTGTGTTCCCCTTTTTGTTTTTGTAATTGTATAGGGCGTGTGTACCCGTTTGATGGATATTTGTGGGCGAGTGTGCCCCTTGAATTTGCTGGCCGTGCGGCTTAGATTAATTGTAACGGGCCATAAGGTCCTTATTTTGATGAATATGTTTCGTATGCATGTGATGTGTTATTTTATCTGCTTGAGATAATTATGACTTGCGCAAGTATGTATGTATGTGTGTGTGTCCGCCCAACTGAGTTGGCGATCGGATTGGGGGGCTAGCCAGCCATGAGGTAGTGGTCCAGCATGGCGTATGAGCAACTTCTCTGCTCATGAGCGCGCAGGGCACCGGGAAGAAAGCGTATGGAGGCGTCCCTCCTACTTTCGAGCTCTTCATTGGAGCGTCAATAACTTACACGTTGCAAGTTGTATAGAATAGGCTGCGCCTAAATGAATGTAGTGCAAATAAGCGTAAAATACATATGACTCGTATGAGTGAAAAGTGAGGCCATAATTGTATTAATGCCAACATTGTGGCGGTCGTTACATGAAGTAAGCGAAACGAGAAAAAGGCTGAATGTAAAATTACACAAAAAATGAATTAAAGCGTAATATTATGGACCGTTCAGTCAAGATACTTCCTAAGGCTCACGAAATTCCATGGATTTTCCAGTCGGCGGGCGTCTAGAGTGGAAAGCATGTATGCGCCCCTTGGGATGACTTTAACGATGCGGTATGGGCCTTCCCAATTGGGGTGTAGCTTGCCGTGCGGACGGTTCAAGCGATCGTTGGCAACGTCGCAAAGGACGAGGTCATCGACGTCGAACGATCTGTGTTTGACCTTCTTGTTCAAGTACTTTGCCATGCGCTCTTTGTAGGCGGCCTGCCTGGTGCTGTCGATTTCGCGTCTCTCCTCAAGTTCGTCCAAGGCGATCGCCCTGTGACTTCGATTAGCTTCTTCATTGTAGTAGAGGACTCTGTCGGAGAGGTAAGCAGTCTCAGCCGGTATCATGGCGGGTGACCCATAGGTGAGGGTGTATGGTGCCTCGCCGGTGGACTCTTGAGGTGTGATGCGATAGGACCATAGGACAGTTGGTAGCTCGTCCACCCAACGGCCTTTGGCGTTATCGAGACGACGCTTTAGTCCGTTCAGGATGATGCGGTTGGCGAGCTCGGTTTGCCCGTTAGTCGAGGGGTGTTCGACCGAGGTGTTGCCTAAGGAGATGTCATACTTGGTGCAGAATTCGCGAAAAGATTCGCTTATGAATTGGCGGCCGTTATCACTGATGATTCGCTGGGGGACGCCAAATCGGGAGAGTATGTTCTGCAAGACGAAGGTTTTCATCTGAGCAGAGCTAATGGATTTGACCGGTTCTGCCTCGATCCACCTGGTGAAGAGGTCGATCGCCACTATTAGAAACTTCTGTTGTCCTGTGGCGGTTGGAAATGGACCCAAGATGTCGATTCCCCAGACCTCAAAAGGCCAGGGGGACTCCATTGGGCGCATGTCTTCCCCCGGAACGTGAATGTGGTTGGCGTGTTCCAGGCACTTTCTGCAAGTCTTTACCAGTTCGGTGGCGTCCTTGATTATGGAAGGTCAGTAGTATCCCGTGATGAGGACTTCGCGTTTAAGAGTGGGTGCGGCCTGATGTGAACCGCAGAGTCCTTCGTACAGCTCGTTAAGGATAAGGCGGGCGTCATTTGGACCGACACATCTGAGGCAAGGCATAGAGTGACCTCGCCGGTAAAGGTCAGTCCCCCAGAGGAAGTAGTGGGCGGCACGACGTACGACCTTTCGGGCCTCGTTCCTGTCGGGCGGGAGAGTGCCATTCCTAATGTAGGCCATGATTGGCGTTCGCTAGTCAGTAGCAGTCTCGACGGCTAGGACCATTGGTCCTTCGATGGATGGGCGTTCCAGGGTGTTACGAATGATGGAGGAGCGTCCCCTAGCGTCCGGCTTGGAGGCCAACTTGGCCAAAGCATCTGCCCTGGTGTTTTTGGAACGCAAGATATGTGTGAATTGGGCGGTCTAGACGTGGTGACGGAGGATGTATCGCGCCTTCTCCACGTACTTGAGTATGGTGGGTTCTTTGGCCTCAATGTCCCCTTTCATGTGTCTGACTACAAGCTGGGAGTCGCTGTAGACGTGAATGTCCTGGGCGCCCATGCTAACGACGAGCTCGAGGGCGGCGATGAGGGCTTCGTACTCAGCCTGATTGTTTGTTGCGGGAAAACGTATGTCGATAGCCTGTTCGATGGCGTAGCCATCAGGTGATTCAACGATAACACCGGCGCCGCGAAGTTTGACGGATGATGCGCCGTCAATGTAGACGTTCCATGTGGCAGAGGTTGGGTGGGCGGGCGTCATTTCTGCAATGAAGTCAGCGAGAGCTTGCCCTTTTATAGCGCGTCGTGGTTCGAATGTGAGACCGAACTCGGAAAGCTCGACCGACCAGTTAATGAGACGGCCCGCGATGTCGGGCTGATGAATGATTTGCCGCATTGGGCGGTCCGTCCGGACGATTATCATGTACTGTTGATAGTACGGTCGCAACTTCCTTGTGGAAACAAGTAGGGCGTACACTAGCTTCTCTAACAAGTGATATCGGGTCTCGGCGCCCGTTAGTACTTTGCTGGAGAAGTAGATGGGTCGTTGTTCGTCTTTGTCTTCGACGATGAAGACGGAGCTCACTGCCACATCGGTTGCAGCAAGGTATACGTAGATGGGCTTGCCTGGCGTTGGGGTTGTGAGAATGGGCGGTCTGCTCAGATACGTCTTCAGCTCTTAGAACGCCTTCTCACATTCGGCTGTCCAAGTGAAGTTCTTCCCTCCTTTGAGAGTTTTGAAGAAGGGAAGGCATCGGTCGCCCGTCCTTGCTAGGAAGCGATGGAGCGCGGCTATGCGCCCGTTGAGGCGTTATACTTCCTTCAGAGTTTTTGGTGAGGCCATGTCGAGGATTGCTTGACATTGGTCCGGGTTGGCCTCTATCCCACGTTGGGAGCAGGGGCCCGGTTCGAGGGCCATTTAGGCGTACGCCCAAATAGTGATGTATCGCATTGAAACATAATTAACACACACATACACACATATGTATATGGTCAAAATACATTTTTGCTCTCATAATTTTTGTTCATGTCTCAATTTGATCCCATAATTTTTTTGTTGTGCTTTTAGTCTCATATCTTTAGATCAGGTTGCAGAATTGATCTCATATCTTTGTAAAAAGTTTTGCATAGTGAGGCTACCGATAGAACTTTTTACAAATTAAAGATATATGACCAAATCTACAACAGAAAAAAGGTTGAGACTAAAAGTACAAGGGAAAAGGTTATCGGACCAAATTGAGATCTGAACAAAAGATATAAAACCAAAAATGTACTTTGTCATATATCTATATCTATACTATATTATATGTTTGAGGGTGCTTTTGGTTGGTCAAAAATAATTAAATTAAAAACTAAAACTAACAAAATAAAAAATAAACATGTGGAACTTGATAATTAGCTAACTGTATAGATAATGGGAGAGAGAAAGTAGTAAATGAGATTTAAGAAAGTGAATACTTATTATTTAGTCTTTTAATTTTCACATTTCTAACGATTTAGTCCTTGAATAATAGAAATATACTATTTAGTCACTGAATAACTACAAATGTCAAATCAAACATTACATATATATTTTTGTGCCCGTTAAGGCACGGAAAACCCCTAGTATATATATATATATATATATATGACTCCACACACAAATACATAAACATGTATATGGTTTGATTATATTGAAGGAAGATTGACAGCAGCTTTGTGCATTGTCTCAAAAGCGTTGTTCACATAAAACGCTAATTTTGTGTCATCTATGAATCCTTCTTCTGTTTTAGCAGTCACTCTCAACATTCCCATGTAGCTTATGATTGTAATAACAACACTCTGCAACGTTACCAAACATGGACACTTTAATTAATTCATTCATTCTTCAACATGGAAAGAGAGATATGTATAGATAATGTCAAATAATTTTAAAATACAGTAAATTCAAGATAAAAAAAGTATTATATTAATTTGGAGCTATATATATATATATACTAGAGGCTTTGCGTGCCTAATGGGCACGCAAATATGTATATAAAATAAATGAAGGATTAAATCGTTAATTCAGGAAAAAAGAAGGGATCAAATAATAATTTTCCTCTTATTATTAATTTTGTACTATAGTTTTAAAATGTGGGCGACCAGAAAGGGGTGGAGTCATATAATATAAGATGTTTAGAAAATTATTTTTAGTGTAAATAAATAAATTAGGCTTTTGAAAAATATACGGGTTAACAATTCAATTTTTTAAAATATGGTTTAATCCATTTTGATTCTTTAGTCGTTATAAAATAGGTGTAATTAAGGGATTAAACTATATTCTTTATATTTAAAGACTAAATAAAGTGTATAAATTAGATTTTTAAAAATTGAGTTTTCAATTTATTTATCTTTTTTAGATTAAGTTGTACGTTTGCTTTATTATTTATTTAATTTTTTAACTTTATCTCGTAGATAAAATTACATATAACATCTGGAAATCAATCCCATAGCCATATATACTACTTCTATGTGTGTGCGTATATATACACGCAAGAAACTAATTAATTTTAGTTCTCAAACTTTATACTAATTATCAATTTCATTTACAATATATCTTTTTACAATCAATTTCATTTCTAATATTTCATAGTTTGATCAATTTTATTCTTTGTTTTTATTTTAGTCAAATATTAAAGAAAAAATCTACGTAGCTAATGATATGTTATATAAAATTGATAAAAAAATTTTAAATCTTAACTTAAATTGAAAAATATGATGCAATCTGTTGTTACTTTATTGAGAAAAATTAGTCAAATTAAATAATAAAATTAACCAAAATGTAAAATAATAAGAATGCAATTGACCGCAAAGAAAGATTAAAGACAAAATTGACTGTGGGAGTGAGTTAATGATGAAATTAGTACTTTTACTCATTCATATATATATATATTCGAAATGAATTTTTAAGGACAATACAATACATACCTGAGGTACACCCGACAATGTAAAGTATAAGCTTTTAATGGGATGATTAGCCAGAGCCAGTTGATCTATTGGTCCAATCATGTTAGATAAGTATACTTGAATTTTCCATCGTCTTCTCAAAGTGTTTTCCCACTGCCTACATGATCACACACATTAACTCTCTCATCAGCCATTTAGTTTCCTAGCTATATATATATATATATAAATAATTCATGTTTTAATATATACTTGATGGGATGATTTTATGGAACAGTCAAACTTAACTTATTAGGGTCTGTTTGAGAGTGTTTTTGTTTAATGACTTTGTGAAAAATATCGAGATATGAAATTATTTAAATATATATATATAATAATTGTGATAGATAAAAAAAATTTTATAGATGTTTTAAAATTGTATAAAGATAGAAATATATTATTGTTAAAAAAATGATTAAAATTTAGAGTAAATTATACTTTGCTGGTACCTTATGCTATGGACCGATTTCACTTTAATATTATGTTCTTTCAAAAGTGACATTTTGATACCATGTTTTTTTGTACCGTTAACATTTTGGTACCCTATTCTTTCCTATGTATGTTAACATTTTGCTATCTTGTTCTATTGACAACTATATATCATTGGATTAGATAAAGCGTAATATGATCCAAATTCTAAAATCTAGTTCATCAAATTAAAGATTTTGTGTACAATAAATAAAGTTAACGCTATTAATGATTTTGTGATATATATATATATATAGGGTAATGCTAACAAGTGCCCTAAGGGCACTTGTTAAGGTGCATTAATTGCACTCTAAAAATGAAATTTCTATTTTGAAAATGTAAATTTACCTTAGAATTTTAAAGAAGCAATAACTATGTCCCTTTACATGGAAATTTTGAGGTAAATTTTGAGATAAATTCCAAGGTGCATTATTGCTTCTTTAAAATTCTGAGGTAAATTTACATTTTTAAAATAAAAAATTCATTTTTAGAGTGCTATTAATACACCTTAACAAGTTCCCTAAGGGCACTTGTTAGCATTACCCATATATATATATACTAGGGGCTTTCCGTGCCTGTTATATGTAATGTTTGATTTGACATTTGTAGTTATTTAATGACTAAATAGTATATTTCTATTATTCAAGGACTAAATCGTTAAAAGTGTGAAAATTAAAAGACCAAATAATAAGTTTTCACTTTCTTAAATCTCATCTACTACTTTCTCTCTCCCATTATCTATATTTTTTCCTCTTTTAATATTTCAAAATGAAATTAATTTTGACCAACCAAAACATCTCTCGCACATATAATATAGTATAGATATAGATATATAATTTAGCTAAGATATATGTAAAGAATATATCTAGTAATTACCTCAGCCCCTCCAAATGTATGCTTGATCTTGAGTAGCATAGCAATGAGAGAATAAAGCATGAAACGTCTTTGGGTGTTCATTGCATGATGCACTTTGAGAACAAAGTGAAGTGGGTCGAAGACGACGTTGCCTTTTAATTTGGGAATTGAGACATGCATGTACGTGAATTGATTTCCCCAATTACTCTTTCCATTTTGGCACTTTTTCACATCATTCGCTGTCTCATAATCTTTACCTTTTCTCATATTCAACATTGGCAATAGTGTGGCTTTTTTCGTCCTTGAACTATACTCAACATCTTGCATGTACATCCGAATGCCATAGAATATTATCCCCGTAATCACATCGTTTACTGTCTGTATAATTAAGAATACAATTTATGATATATGAACCATTATGAATTTATTATATATGATTTTAAGTTTTTCTTTTTAAGTAGTACCCTTGAAAAAGAAAAACAAATAAAATCAAAGTTACAGGTTACTCTTAGATGAATTCTTTCTCTTCTTAACTAGGACTGTCGATAAAAGAGGTTAAGCGAGTCTAAAAATGGACTCGAAAGTGTGCTACTCATTTAATGAAGTTAGTCATATCTTTCTCCTGTTTAAATTTGACAAAATTGGAGGTATAGATTACTCTTTATGAGTTCTCTTTCTTTTCCCAGCTGGGACCATCGGCAAACAAGGTCGTCGTACTACGAAAGTTGGTATTTGTGTTTTGACCAAATCTACTTTAATTTTAATGTACTATTCGACCTCATTTGTCAATGACTTTAACTAGACAGAAAAAGAAGTCATAAAGCTCAAAACTCTAATTTTGAGATATTCAAACTTATAGCAAGATAAATATAGAAAGATAATTTTGAGATATTTAACAAATTGAGTTGTTAAATTTTCACAAAATCAAAGTTTGAAAAGTATTTTTTCACTTTTCCAATTAAAGTTACGGGGAGCGGAGTATTTTTTGTATATATAGTGTGATAAATTAATATAATTAACCATAAAATTAAAATCTAATCTTACCACTCCAAGCCTGGATTTAATATCCTTGACACGTTCCATGGGAAATGTGAGGCTGAATATGTTGGTAGGGCCAAATTCAATACCACAATTTCCTGACCTTATTGGAGTTTTATCATCTTTAACTAAACTACTCTTAAGTAAGCTCCATCCAAAATCTGATACAACATTGAAAAAATTAGAGAAGATCCTATTATTCTTGGCCCTATACGGTGTTGTTTTGGATGGTTTGAGAGAAGGAAAAGAAACAGGAAGAGAAGGATTATGAGCTCTTTTGAGACAAGAAAGAAGGACACCCATTAGAGTATAGCCATCCCCAATTGAATGGTGAACCTTAAATAAAAAAGTGGTATTTGGAACATATTTCAGGATGTGAACTTCCCATAATGGTTTGGAATGTGATAAGTGTACCATCCCCATATTTGAGAGATAGTCATTGAAACATTTGGCATAGTCCATGCCTTGATCATCATGAGAGAATGCTTCAGCTTCAATGATGTGATTCTCTAACTTTACTTCAACTCTTTCCCATCGTTTGACACCCTTCTTGTCTCTTACCTATTATTGTCAAGTAAGTAAATTCATATATATATATATATATATATGTGCATGGAGTATATATGGTTAAAAGCATACTCTTGATATTCTTAAAGTATAAAGTCAGTTTCATTTGTATCCTTAAATTTTTTTTTGGGTCAGTTGTACCTTTAAATTTTTTTTTTTGTGTTGATTATACTCTCAATATAAATCCCAACTATAAATTACTATTGATGACTAGTTTTTTCTTTCCTTAGTTGAGACCGTTGACAAATTAATGAGATAAAATCAAGCCCAAATGTGGGTATCTTGTTTTATGAAGTTGGTCATATTCATCTCATTTTAAGTACGAATGCAATAAAATCAGTCATGTGTTAGTTTTCACAAGTTATTTCTCTGCCTAGTTGGAGTCATTGACAAACAAAGTCAAATAATATAATGAAAGTTGATATTTGTGTATTAACCAAATTAACTTTCGGAGTACTATTTGATCTCATTTGACAAAGACCTCAACTAGGTAGAGAAAGAAATCGTCAAGAGTAACTCGTAATTATAATTTCATCACGTTCATATTTAAAACAAAAGAGATATGACCAATTTCATAAAACAAGCAACTGGCTTGTGGTCTTGATTTCAAGCTTGATTTGAGCTCTCATTTGCTGACAACCCCAACTAACAAAGAAAAAACTCATCAAGAGTAACTTGTAACTCCAATTTTATCACATTAGAACTTAAAATGAGAGATATATATATAACGATATTCAATAATAGGGACCATTTGTGGAAATTCTTAAGGACCAAAACAAAACTTTTGAGAAAAATTAAAGACCAAAATGAACGAAAATATTAGGGACAAAAAAAGAATTTAAAGTAAATATTAGAGACCAAAATAAAATTTTAGTCTATATAGATACAGATATATAAATGTATGAAAATTGTAGGGGGCCAATATTCAAAACTCTTTATTTCTAGACTCTAAATACAAATAGTCAAAACTCTATATGCGAACCCACACTCATAAATAATATCAAATAAATTATTTTTTATGAATTATCAATTTATTTTTATAAATAAAAATTAGTTTTTGGCCAATATTCCCACACTCATAGATATTATAAAATAAATGATCAATTTTGTATTTAAAAAATAAATTATTCACAAAAATAAATTATTCAAATCGATCGGACTCCTATTCAATAAATTTTTTTTATCAATTTTGTATTTATAATGAGTAAAGTAACAATTTGGTCCCTGAAAAATAATCAAGTTGACAACTTAGTCTTCGAAAAATTGAAAAGTACAGTTCAGTCCCTAAAAGATCAAAATGGTATACTTTTTAGTCCCTGAAGGATCAAAACGGTATAGTTTTAAACTGTACATTTTGATCTTTTAGAAACTGCGTTGTTATCTTGGTGATCTTTCAATGACCAAATTGGTAATTTACTCTATTTATAACTGTAAAAAAATCATAATTAAATATAAATGGAAGAGAGAGAGAGAGAAACCAGAATGGAGGAGAAACGTGGAATGGAAACAAGGGTTTGAGTGAGAAGAGAGAGGAGAGGGGAGCAGTCACAAATAGGAGCTTCAAACTCCATAACACCAAGAACGTATAAGCAGAATGAAGAGCTGTCCAAGCTTTCTGCCATAGGGCTCAAAGGCTCGCAGTACAACTCCATTATATTGAAATCTGAAATCTGAAATCTTAAATATAATATTATTACGTTTTTAATTTGTGGGAGATATATGGATATATATATATATATATAGGATGAGAAGGCATTAATTTGAGATATAAGAAATGCATGTATATATACAATATATATACTATATAGACAAGTTTGGTGGCACTTAATTAGGATGAATTCAATGTATGTAAGTACGTTTGAATTTTCCTTGGGAGAAAATCAATTAAATTAATTAAAGTTTAAAACACGTTTATTAAATGTTCCGCTTGAAAGGAAAGGACAATTATATTAATGGGGAGTGGGGACAAATTATATTCCATCTATTATTAAATCACATTTTTCACATAAATGTAGTCTAGTGATTTTTTACTTCGTCTATTAATTAAGTGATGTGGATTTGAATCGTTTGAAAAATATTTTGTGATCGGCCATCTACTTTTAAGTAAAGGCCCCACGATGAAAACACACTTGAATTTTTATTAGGAGGTAATCAGTTATTTTGGTTAAAGTTTAAAACACGTATTAATTTAAAGTTTAAAACACGATTAATTTAATGTTCCGCTTGAAAGGAAAGGACAATTATAATGGGGACAATCATCCTATCTATATTAAATCACATAAATGTGGTTTAATAATTTTTTAAATTCGAATATTACTTTTAGTCCCTTGATGATGGATATCTTGTAATTTACGAAACTAAAGAAAAACCCATCTATTATTGGAAGAGAAGATTCAATTTTTAGCCTTTAAATTTGTCTCCAAATTATAATTTAGATCTTAGAAATTGAAATATGCTTTTTGGTTTCTAATATTTTTATAAATATAAATTATCTTTTTGTTGGTAGAGATAAATATATTATTTGATAACATTTTAAATACTAAATAGTAGAAGTTTATAAAAAGAAAAAATTAAAAGGACAAAATAGTATATTTCTCCAATTCTTTTTTTTTTTGTTAATTGTACCTCTAATACGGGAGTATAATTGACTCAAATGTGAAATATCATATGTTGATACAATTAACTATTCAGTCCCTGAATTTAAATAAATTTTATATTTTTTTTCCTGAATTTGTACTAAATTAATACTATTTGGTCTATAAATTTATGCTAAATTAATATTAATTGGTCCTTGAATTTGAATTGATTTTATACTTTTTAATCCCTAAATTTGTACTAAATTAATACAATTTGATTTCTGAATTTATACATTTTAATTCTTAAATTTGACACAGGGACCAAATCATTTACAATTACAATGATTTATTGACAGGCTAACTGATTCAATATAAATTTAAGGACTAAATAATAAGTTTTCTCTTTATATACATATATGGTTCAATCTTATCCTCTTACCGTCTTATACTCTTCAAACAATAGATGGAAACCATACTTTGGTTGCTAATAATTAAGGGTTGAGTTTAATTTTATTTAAATAAATGGAAAGTTTTATCTATCAGTGTTTTTTTGTGATTGAGAAATAATGGAATCATGAAAGATGCGTGTCCTTTAATATCCATTGGTATTATTTAAGATTTAATGAAGAAAAAAATTGTGGTTCGTATTGTGTTCTTAGTTTTCTTTTTTTTTTGGCCTCAAGTATTGTGTTATTAGTTGGAGAGAAGTATTTGTCACTTAATTAATGTAACATTACGTTTTCAATAATCAGTTATATAGAGCTCTCATATATATATATATATATATATATTAAGGCCTTTGCGTGTCAGTATTTATCTAAAATTATAATTAAAATAAAAATAAAATTATATAAAAATAAAAATGATTTAAATTTTTTATTTTAAAATAATAAAAATGATTAAAAATAATATAGTGTGAAGTTTATTTTAAATTTTAAAATTATTTAAAAATAATTAAAAAGTGGAAATAAAAGATATATAACAATATAAAATAAATGAGGGAAAAAGAATTTTGAAATTTAAACCCAACTCTTGAAATTCATAATGAACATGAGTTACATGAGAATTTTTTTATATATATATTTGGAAATATTTTTGTAGATGATTATTTTAAACTATAATTTTATATGATCGATTACCAAAGAGAGCCTAAAATGTTAGAAGAATATAGTAGGCTTTTGATAGAACACGAAAAACAGAGTAGGCTTTGATAGTGTGGTCACTGTCCTTAAGGAAATTAAGCCCCCACTATTTGTATGCTGCTGGGTGTTTATGACAGATTTCCTCCAGTATTTACAAAGCCTGGTGTTATAGCCAGCAATACTATAACACCTTCTGAACACAAAACAGAGAAAGATATGTTGAATATGAGATGCTCTGTTTTTTTTAGAAGAGGTGTTATTTATAGGAAAAATCTGAACAGATACAACCTTTCAGATTCTAACATAAATAACAGGTTACAACCTTTCATAAATGAACATTCATATATGTTTAAAAGTGAACAATCATGTCTCTTCAGGATTAAACTGAATTCTCTGTAAATAATAAATGTTCATGACTGGGCACTTCTCTGTTTATAATTCGAATTAATTAATTAATTAATTAATTAATCAATTTGAAAAGAATAATAATTAAAATTAATTATTGGCCAGAAGCCCAATTGCCCTAAGTGCCCAAGTGCCTATATATATATATTTAATTCAATTATTATAAATGACTTAACAATTATTTATATACCCTTCTCAATTCTGTAACTTATCCAATGTGAGACTTTAATTATTAACTATACTAACATAAAAATATAATATAGTATAGATATAAATAATATATATATATATCTTATATTATATGGCTCCACCCTTTTCTGGTCGTCCACATTTTAAAACTATAGTACAAAATTAATAATAAGAGGAAAATTATTATTTGATCCCTTCTTTTTTACTGAGTTAACGATTTAGTCCCTCATTTATTTTACATACATATTTGCGTGCCCGTTAAGGCACGCAAAGCCTCTAGTATATATATGCTCGTTAATTAGTCTTTAGCGCACAGCATGTGAGAATCACGTGGTGAACGAATATTGTATATATGGATAAGATACTACTACTCATATCTATATATATTTCAGATATCAGAATAAAACTACTTCTCATTTTGCCTTTGGAGAAATCTCTATTGTTCCTTTCAATCCTCAGCCATAATTGCAATGAAGAGACCAAAATTTAACAACTCAATTCTTGAAAATTAAATCAGGTACATAATTTAATTTTTGAAGGATTAAAATGATATATTAATTGATCTTTTTATGAACTAAAGATTATACTATTGGTTCTTTCAAGAACTAAATAATAGGCGTTGGAATATTTTAATGATTAAACTGTACTATACTTCAAATTTTTAGAGATTGAGTTATCAATAATATTTTAATTAGATTAAATTAGGGTAAATTGCAATTTGGTACTCTGTGGTTAGGGGCGGTTCCCCTTTGGTACCCTGAAAGAAAAATTTTTGCATTGTGGTACCCCGTGGTTTGCTCCGTTAGCGATTTGGTACCCTGAGGTTTTTTTTAGTTAGTATTTAACGGCAAATGTTAGTTAAAATGTCAAAAATCTCCCAAAAAGTCTTCTCTTATGCGTTTAAGTCCTTTCCCTTTACTAAAAAGGATCAAAACATAAATAATTAATTATAAAAGGGTCTTTAGAATTCTAATATTATAGATTTTTCTCCTTTTCATAAGATTTCTTTTGAATAGGTCCTGATTTAATTACACTTTAATCCCTATATTCAACTACAATTTTCATTCAAGTACACTACAAACAAATCAAAACCCCCAAATTTTTCCAAAATCAAGACCCACAAATCAAAATCCTTCTAACAAAATCAACATCATCAACAACCAATTTCTTCGTACCCTAAGGAATCAAAATTCAAAATTAAGGAATTCAATTTCTTCCTTAAATTTTTAAAATTTGGCATAATTGGTCCGAATTTGAAACAATTTTCCCAAAAAAAAATAAATAAAAAGAACCCACCCAAATCGACTGTTCTTCTTCTCCAATCACAGAATCGTTCTTCTTCTCCTTCTTCCCTCACTACCGTGGGATAGATCCTCAAATCAAGTTCAATGGCGTTCATAACCTCTTCGACGGCGACTCCGACGTCGGATTGAAGCGATTCAGGTCCCTCGCCATTTTGTTTCTCCGGTCGAGATCGCGCTACAACGCCGCCGAGAGGGAATCTGATCATGGCGGCGCAACGGCCAAGCATTCCGCCGGTCTGAGCAGGAGTAGGTCGGCGAGGTGGTTTTTGTCGATGTTCAAGCCACCGAAGAGCAATCGGAAGGGAGGAGCAGAACAGGATTCTGAGTGCGCGATGGTTGAGGATGAGAGCGGAAGCGTAAATAGAAAGTCGGCGATGATGATGAAGTCAAGGTCGGTGGCGGATTCCGGTGGCGGCGTCAGAGAATTGAGAGGGACGAAGAAGTGGAAGGGATGGTATCGAAGAAGGAGAGCCAATTTGCGTGGGTTTTTGGTCAAAATTATTTTAAATTTTAATTTATTCATTTTTTCTTACATTTTAGTCCTATTATAAAAAGAAAGGACCTTAATTCAAAAAATAAAACTTTTGGAGAATGTAAACCAATTTTTTCTTTAGGTTAATGAAAAAATTGGATGGAAATTAAAGAGGGACTAGCAGTGAAATTTGTTGGAAAATTGAGGGATCAAAATAAAATTTATTTTTTTTCTTTTTTTCAACGGAAAAATGGACAAAAAACTTTCGAGGGACCAATTATGCCAAATTTTGGAAAATTGAGGAAGAAATTGAATTCCTTAGTTTTGAATTTTGATTCCTTAGGGTATGAAGAAATTGGTTGTTGATGATGTTGATTTTGTTGTTGAGAGGGTTTTTGATTTGTGGGGCTTGATTTTGGAAAAATTTGGGGGTTTTGATTTGTTTGTAGTGTACTTGAATGAAAATTGTAGTTGAATATAGGGATTTTTTGATAAATCATAGATGCTCATTTGTCTTTTGAGGTTCTAAGGACTATTTTGATAAAGATCATAAATTTTTGGGATTAAAGTGTAATTAAATCAGGACCTATTCAAAAGAAATCTTATGAAAAGGAGAAAAATCTATAATATTAGAATTCTAAAGACCCTTTTATAATTAATTCTTTATGTTTTGATCCCTTTTAGTAAAGGGAAAGGACTTAAACGCATAAAAGAAGACTTTTTAGGAGATTTTTGACATTTTAACTAACATTTGCCGTTAATTCTAACAAAAAAAAGAACCTCAGGGTACCAAATCGCTAACGGAGCAAACCACGGGGTACCACAATGCAAAAATTTTTCTTTCAGGGTACCAAAGGGGAACCGTCCCTAACCACAGGGTACCAAATTGCAATTTACCCATTAAATTATTAGTGATAAGACATCTCCCTAAGACCCTAACGGATAATGTATCCCGAGTAATTATCAAATCTATACTATCCAGAAAAAAACAATGTTTTCGATCATTTGTCACGTGTCGAGCATTTGTTGTGAGTTTGGTGCAATTTGACATCCTCACTCTTCCTACTTTGCTGACATGTGTTACAATTTTTTCCTTCTCATCTTTTTCTTCATCCCGCCTTGAAGGCCTTTTTTTTCTTCTCCAACATATCATATTTAATTTCAAATGTCAAATCTCATTCCAATTTCAAATTCAAATTTATTTTACCTTGCCTTGCCATTTTATCTTAATTCAAATTTTAAAAAGCATGCACATATCCCCATTGTTGCCTCCAGACTTCATCATCTTCCTCAGACTTCATCTTCATCTCACCTATCAATTCTTTCTCACATCCTCTCTACATCTTATTTCTCTCTCTACCATTTCCTCTCAGATTTCTCTCCCTCTTTCCTTCCTTCTCTCTTCCTAAATTCTCTCCTTCTCTCCCCTAAACTCTGAATCATCACCGTCAGCCGCCATTGTAGCCACCCTTCATCATCGTCGGAACGTCATTGTCAGCCACGACCACACCTCGGAACATCGTCGTCAACCACACTAAGCGTCATCGTCAAGATGTTTTTAAGATTTGTGAGTTGAATTAATGAAGTTCCTTTGCTTTCCGATTCCCATTCCGATTCGGATCTATTCACCGATTCTGATTTCGGCCGACTCCGTTTGCGAGGTAAGATTCTGAGCCGTTATTTTCTTCATTTCCATATATGCATTGTTGGTTTTGTTTTTGGGATTTGGGATTTGTTATTCTAAAATTTGGAATTTAGAGATTGTTGGGTTGTTTGTGTGTTCAGGAGCAGAATCAGAAGGGATGGCCGCGGTTAACAATAATGGAACGAAGAATGGATAATGGGTGAAATGTGAGAGTAATATTAATAAAATGTATTAACTGTTAAATTTGGATTGATATCTTAATGACTAAATTGATTGTAATTGATATCTTAATGACCAAATTGATTGTAATTGCATCGTTTAGGGGCTAAGTTTTATAATTTCATCTTTTAAGTACTAAATTGGGAAATTTATCATGACCAAATCATTAATTTAATCTATATTTTTATCACATTTATATATTGAATTGTAGATTAAATTGATCAATGGCTTGGATTTTTTTTTTTTCTGATATTCCTTGCCTGCTAGAGTGATTCCTAAAGCTCTGTTGCCTTATGAGGTACCTTTCTAATTATGACCCTTCATTGCTATGCTCAATTTTCTGCTTCTTTTTAGGTGGAATCAATCTTCTTGATATTAATTAATAAAAGCTTTACTACTGAACAATTGAACTAA
>QANZ01024308.1:0-44006 GCA_003254925.1 Chamaecrista fasciculata | reverse complement strand
TTATTATTAACTCCTTACACCCTATATATTATATAAATGATACTTATATAAAATCTCCTTCAATTGAAAATTATATTTTCCATGATTGAATTGGGTACTTTATGTAGCACTATGTTTATGATCGTTATCCTTGGTTCTTTATGTTTTACATATTTTAATTGAATCAAAGATAGAGAGAGAAAGAGAGTTTTGACATGAGATGTCATAGACAAAGGAGCAGATAAAGGGATTCATTCCAGAAAGTAAAAATGTTTTTATATAATATTATATTGATGACGGCAGTGTCACAAGTTGACGACAAAAACACCCGACACACTATAGTTAAATGGGATCCATTCCAACCCATTCATTAAAAGTGAAAAGTGTTAAATATTAATTAATTTAATCACATATATATAATTATATATATGCCAATTATTGGAATTACAGAACCCTCGGATTAGAACGCCAATTCTATGATTGGTTCTCAATTACTTAATTTATATATTTAGCAAGTTGATAGAAAAATAATATCAAGTCCAAAATACATAGGAAAGAGTCAAAGTGATTAGTAAACGTATCTAAGTCTAATAAGTGGTTAAACAATGTGGTAGATAAATAAGATTTGGATTTCAAATCGTGTTAGAAATATTACTAGTTATTGAGATTATTTTGTTACTCTTATCTATCTTGAAAGAGTTTCTCTTGCAGTGAGATTTGAACTCACGACCTTGTGGATTATGAATTCACTCCTTACCAACTAGGCTAACCTTTTTTGGTTGAAAGAGTTTTTGGTTATAGAAAGGAAAAGTGTAAAAATGTACTTAAGATTCTAGCAAAATTTTTAGCATGTTTATGATCATTTTTCTCTTAAAAAATATATAATATATATTAGCTAAAATAGGACTCTATATATTAGTTTGATGACAATTAAATGGTAATAGTTAAAATACCGTTTATAAATTTTATAAGTTAATTAGGCATAACAATGGGGAAATCCTACTATATTTTGAACTTCTTTTGTTAATAATTTGAAGAAAAATTATTATTGTTTAAAAGTTAATTAAAAATTAAAACCAACTTATATGATTTTTCTAAAGGAAAGTAAATTAAATCATGTCTCAAAATATCAATTAAGCTATAGCCTTGAATACTTGATATATACTTATAAGTAATTAAATATTTAAAATAAACTTGCATGAGTGATCACAACTTTTTAGCTGAAACCACCAAATTTAAATCAAATATCAATTTGTCGGCTGGAAAATCAATGTAAAAAATATAATGCATTAGATTTTTATCTAACTGCCCCAATCTTTTAAAAAGAAGTTGGGGGAATCTGATATCAAGTGAAGAATAGCAAAGCATATCACGCATGAATCAATTGAAACTCGACCATATATATACAATTATTTTTTTTTGATATTGGTTTATCAAATTTCGTGGTGTTTTAATTATCCTATGCAAGAGGTAGGCAATGTGAACATCTCAAAATAAAAGTTAGGCATACCTTTTTGCAACTTGCCAAAGATCTTAATATTAATCATATTATTATTGAAACGGACTCCCTCCTTGCGGTTAAGCTCCTAACATATCCAAAATTTTCAGCTCATCATCATCTCTTCTCTCTTATTCACAATTGTAGGTATTTCCAGCAACTCTTTGAAGATGCTAGGATCCATCATATCTTCAGGGAAGCAAACCATCCGGCGGACATTTTGGCGAATTGGGGCAGATCCTCTTCTTGCCCAAAGACTATCTTCACCTCTATGTCTAGTTTTATTAATCTCTCCTGTTTTTATGATTTCATGCACTTTCAATTTCCTAGGATTTGTAATGTTTCTAGTAAGGAAGGTTATACTCTGAGTAATGAGGCTTCCTTGAACTATTGTAGTAGTAGGACAGTTGTATAATCCCTTGTGGTTATACTTCATATGTTACTGCTTTCTTGTTTTTCCTTAATGAAATTTCGTTTGGTATCAAAAAAAAAAGTTAGGCATACCAAATTCAATTAAATAACTAAATAAATAAAAGACAAAGTGGGGGTTTAGGGTTTTCGTTGTCTTAATTATTTCTTTATTGTTATCTTTCAATTTCAGCTCCAAAAAGCCTTAACCTTTTTGGTGTGTGATGGTAAAATTTGCAAATATATATATACACATAGACGTGCATGCTAGCTTTTTCATAAGAAGTGTCATAGTCTAGAGACGAATATGAATGGATTTGTTCCAAATGGCTCAAATTAAAGATCAATTTCTCAAGTTTGATCAGTGGGTATTAATTAATTAATTCAAAATAATAATAAACTCATCAATTAAATCAAGATGATAGGTGGAAAATTAATGCGTGCGAGCAAAGATAAAATTAATAATACTACTAATAATGCACTAACAATAACATGATCATACTAATTGCAAGAAATTAAAGAAAGAATAATGGGCCACACAGAGAGGAAGCAGATAATAATAATGCAGAAAAAGATAAGTGAAGATAAGCATTTGAAGGCTTTACGTAAAATGGGTGATGAGCCAAACGTGGCTCTAAAAAGTTGAATATGATTATGTGTTAGAGAGATAGGCTTGCCATGCATGCATGCACATAATATTAAGTAGGTTTAAAGGTTGTATACTATAAAGAGCTCAAACTTTTAAGGATTAATTCTTATTTTCTTATTTTCTCTCTTATCTCTTATTAGCCTTATTTCCTCATTAAACACAAGAATTAAAGTGAAATAACTAATAATGTTTCAACTAATAAAAATTTGATCCTAAAAAAAAAAAAGATATTTCCCATTCAAAATTTGAGATATATGTGCCACCATCTATAGAGATAAGGGTGTGATGTAATAAACCACTTGTTGGGGGAAAACACCTTTAATTGAAAGCCTTCGATATATATAAAATATATATTTAAAGATTAATTTATATGTAGTAGTTGTCAACTATCAAACCCTGTCTTCTTCTATTGCTTTCTCAGTTTTCATGCATCCTCATTCTTCATGATGTCAATATAATGAGTCTTCATTGACATAAGGGGGAGCCCATATGTACACTCTTTAGAAGTGATTTATTATTATGATAGTATTATTATCTTCATTTCAAGGCATTTTAGAAGTAACTCTAAATAAATATTAGTCAAGCTTATGATTTTCAATATATACTTTTATTAATATTGTTATTTATATTCCGTCACATAATGTAATTCATATTTGAACAAATGAATAAATAATATACTTTCAAATTATACAAAAGATTAAATTTTTTTTAAAAAAAGTCATTTACTTGTCAAACTCCAAAAATAAAAAAAATTATTAAAATTTTCAATACTTGAACCACTTGCTACATGATTAGCTATTGCATGCCTTGTCAAATTCTTGGGATAAGGTGATAATATAAAAAATAATTCTTTCACAGATTCTATATTAATTTTGGCATATAGATGATTATATAGTTAGACATGTACACGCATAAAATTAAAATGAATGAGCATAACAACACTATACATCTGCTTCATTTAAAAAATGGTGAGCTTTTGGGATCCTAATCTTAAATTAGAGGCAATGATTGAATCATAATGGAATCCGAAGTATAATATATGATTGAGCAAACCCCCTTTTTGATCCCTCAATTGTTACTGAGTCGAGGAATCGGTCCCTCAATTGTGGGAAACTACAACTCAGTCCCTCAATTGTACAAACCCGTTTACGTTTTGGTCCCTCACGTCTGGTCCGTTAGTGATAGAAGTGTTAAGTGATGACGTGTCACCGTTATCTGCTTAGGTGGCCGTTAAATGCTTAGTTGAGGGACCAAATCCTCGACTCAGTAACAATTGAGGGACCAAAAAGGGGGTTTGCTCAAATTAATATCCAACTCATTTCCACTTGACACCTCATTCAAACTACTCTCTTGCAATTTGGTCCCAAAACCCCTAAATCCCCTAAAACTTTTTTTAATCCTCTTCTTCATCTTTTTCATCTTCTTCATTCATTTTAGTCCCAAATCCTAAAAATAAAATTGTAAAGTATCCCAAAACCTTTCCAAACATTCCAATTTGGTCCTTAAATGTATTAAAAACCCTAAACCCTAAAAAAAATCTACTTTGAGTTCATTCATTTTATCCCATTATTCTCAATTTATTAAATCATAATTAAAAAAAACATTTTAGTCCCTGAACCCTAATTTCTTCATCTTCATCTTCATCCTCATTCCTCTCTCATCTTTCATTCCTCACCGCGGATCCTACTGCTTCAACCAAATCCTCAAACATCAAAATGGCTCGATTCTTCAAGTCCTTAAACATTCTCTCGCTCGATTCTTCAATTTCTGGGTTTGATTTCAAGTTCACAACCATTTTGGGCGTCGCGAGATACATTCATTCATTTCTTAGGGTTCGAATTCGAATTGGGGGAGAAAGCTTGGGGTTTCTTTCGATTTTGAAGAAATTCCGAGAGAATGCCTGCGACTGATGATGAAAACTCGTCGTCGCCGTCGTCGTTTACCCATTTCGGCCGTTCGCTTTTGAGTCTTTGTCGCGACCATCAGGTTCACTACATGGAAAGCTCAACGACGCCACATGTTCACTTTGTCGCGACTTGCTTTCTCTCTCATGAGTCTCTAAGCTTCTCGATTCCTTCCTTCGCTGCCACAAGAGCTTTTCGGTTGATGAATGATGATGATGATGATATGAACTGATGATGAACTGATTTTTTTTTTAAAAATTTTTGGATGATGAACTGATGAATGATGATGATGATGATATCAACTGATGATGAACTAATTTTTTTTAATCAAGAATTGATGAATTGATGAAACTTGTGTAATCTTTGGTGATTTCTGGTTGTGTGGTTTTAGGGTTTTGTGGTTTGGGGTTTGGAGTGGATGAGAAGAAGAAGATGATGAAAGATGATGAAAGATGAAGAGGAAAGTAGGATTTAGGGACCAAATTGCGATATCTTCAATTTTAGGATTTTAGGGTTTAGGGTTTAGAGTTTGGGGCTTAAGTTTTAGGGTTTTTAATACATTTAAGGACTAAATTGGAATGTTTGGAAGGGTTTTGGGATACTTTACAATTTTATTTTTAGCATTTGGGACTAAAATGAATGAAGAAGATGAAAAAGATGAATAAGAGGATTAAAAAAAGTTTTAGGGGATTTAGGGGTTTTGGGACCAAATTGCAAGAGAGTAGTTTTAATGAGGTGTCAAGTGGAAATGAGTTGGATACTAATTTGAGCAAACCCCCTTTTTGGTCCCTCAATTGTTACTGAGTCGAGGATTTGGTCCCTCAACTAAGCATTTAACGGCCACCTAAGCAGATAACGGTGACACGTCATCACTTAACACCTCTATCACTAACGGACCAGACGTGAGGGACCAAAACGTAAACGGGATTGTACAATTGAGGGACTGAGTTGTAGTTTCCCACAATTGAGGGACCGATTCCTCGACTCAGTAACAATTGAGGGACCAAAAAGGGGGTTTGCTCTATATGATTAGATATTTAGATTTGATTTAAGAATTAAGAGTGGCGAATGAAGGCTAGACCATGTGTTACGCATAATACATATACATATACATATACAATACACACACACATATATGTGGTAGGCCTAATTTGCTTAGCTCATGCTTTAATTCAACCATATCTTTACCTTTTATTTTCCCTGTTTAAAACGTTTTCTTCAGTTTAGTTATATATGGAGCAGCAAACCCATGTTATTTACGTATTTGTTATTTAATCCTATCGTTTTGCGTCACTTCAATATTCACAAAGTTTTTGTTCCCCTTTTTTTCCTGAGGCATATCAAGTATAAGAAGATATATATGCATATCTCTCTTCGTGCAATTAATAACTTTTATGTATTGATTATATATATATATATATATCAACATTTGTTAAAAAAGAAAATTATATGAAAACTTAATTTCATATTATTACCCGTTAATATATTATCAACACAAACACCTTAATGCCCATCGTGTCAAGCAAATTGTTGCATGATTTATTCTAATGTTTATCCTTGATGACTAGATGTACTATAATACTCTTTATAGGCATGCTTTTTTTTTTTAATGAAAGAAAAATTTGATGGATTTGAGCATTATGGGATTCGGATACTTTGAAAAGATAAAAAGAAATTTGTAGATTTAAACTCAGCAAATAAGTTAGATTTAGAAAGCATAGTCAAAGATTTCTTCAAAGAAATCTTAGTGGTAAGAACCAAATCATTGTTAATTTGGTCAAACTATATTAATTATAAATAATAATTATAATATACTTCTGCATCCTTTCATATATTGAAATAAAGAGTTTGTATAATTTGTAATAATAAAGAGTTTGTTACTTTTCCTAGTCTATCAATATATGAATCTTGAAGAGCCAACCTTTTTAACAATACATAAGATTGACACTAAAAATTTCAATTTAAAGTAAAAGATAATGATAAATTAAGTTTATGAAATTCTAAAAAAAAATAATATGTTTGAATTTTAAAATAAAATATCTTTACCTTTCTCTTTAGAGGGGAACATTAACGAACAATAAAATGGAGGCGGGATGAGATAAATTACCATCCCCTTCTATTCCTTACCTTAATTTCTAAAATTCAGATAAGAAAAATTCTTTACTATTATTATTATTTACTAATTTTCTATTCCATACCATCCAAAGTTCAAACATCCAACCAGCCTGTAAATGTATGTGATGAACAAACTAAAAGGAAAGAACAACCAAATTTAAACACAACACTCAAAAGCTATCTTTAGTAGATGGTCCAAAGTGCAGAGTCCAGACATGTGTAACAACATGCCTTAATAAACTTTGCTTCCATTAAATTGGAAAGTTCAAAGTATTCAAATATAACCAGTAATACAAAATGCAATGAACATGTGGTCACAACACATAGAGATGCCGCTTTTCCAACCTCCCTCCAAGCCAAAAGAGAAAGATTTAAAGCTCAGAAAAAAGTGAACAAGAAACTCTTTTCTCACTTTTAATTTTATGCTATGTTTCCGTCCAAAATTCTAACAATACTTGCCCACATTAGTAAAAGTTAAAAAATAAAAACTACAACAGGTATTATTAAACTCACTTCTCTTAACTTTTTTAAAAAATGACAATAAACCTCAAATTTTTAATTTTATGCAGTATACCCTTTGTTTTGCAACATTAACAAAAAGAAGATATCACACAAAATTAAAAGTTCGGGAGGTTATTCTTGGCAACATTTCTATCTAGAGAATAAATTGTATAATCCTGAAAGTTGAAAGAGTTCCCTACATTTTGGGAAATAAAATGATAATTATATCATCAAACAAGTAAAGGTTTCTAAGGAGTTGCATGACCAGCAAAAGGATATAGCCTGTGCATTGAACCTGCAGATCTAGAAGTTGATAGAGAAGTCCATGATAGGAAATTACCTATGAGAAAAAAAGTCCTGTATAAAAAAAGTAGGGACTTTAAGGTTTGTTTAAGAACGGTTGAATCTTTGTTTGAAGGGCGTCCCTGAAAAAATTGATACAGGAGTTCACTGTTTAGTTAAAGTTTTGCCCAGTCAGGATATGGGCATTCATATGTCCATCCTGGTCCAGAGTACCGAAAACAATGTAGCCAAAGACCTTCATCAAGACCATCATATCTGCAATAACAAAACAGAGATACATAATAAGCTGTCTGAAATTAGTAACCCGCAATGGAAATTCACATAAAATCCTCAATCAAGAGAAGAAGTTATTAAGTGTACATAGAGAAGCCAAAAGATCAAAGGCTGAAAGGAAAAAAAAAGGAACCAAAGCAACACAATAAGTTTATATATATTATATCACAAAATGTAAAACATAAAACGTTAATGTTTTAACATATTGTCTCATGATGGTGATTGTAGTTCTATCCAACCTAACATACAAGTTAGTGCTCTGCTACCAAGGGCTTGAACTTTTAGCCATTGAATTGTTTTGAAACTTTTGTCTCAAAATTCATTTATTTAATGATCATAAACAAATCTCACGATGTGATTGGATGGTGGAGAACTTGAATTTCTAAGAACTCAAGCGCTCCAAAGTGCCACCCTAAAAGTTATTAAATCCAACAGTGGCATCAGTAACATGGTCAAAATTAAAGACACAGCACTTTCTCTATAGAACATACAGTATGAAATCAAATCAAACTAAACAACTATATGCAACTTTAGGCATGCAATAGTTAAGGAATTGAGGATTTAATCACGGGCAGGGTACAGGAATTGGCAACCAAATAACCCCTGTCCTTGTTACCATTGAATTCTTAAAACCTGTGTAACCCTAAAAAATCTTTAAGTCAGCAATTTTTTTCAGGTTGAGATTCACCCATTTTCTTTTATATCCATACCAAAAGTTGATGGTAAATTTTACAGGTATTTATAATGTAATAAAATTTTACTCATCCTAAACAAAGGCAGAGTTTGATCTAATTCCATGCTCATGCATCCTGATATTACGACAGTTTCAGTGTTTCATCGCACAAGAAACTGAACAAAACACTGATCTCATTTGTATGCATCATTAAGCCGTAAAGGTTTTTACCCTTCTCCCATCATGGTGTCATGATTTGATTGTGACCTAGAATGCAAGAATACTTCATTTTGAGGGAGTATCACCGTGTAAACATGTGCCTATGTCCGACAACCATATGACACAAGCTTGACACATGGACATATGACATGTCATGAATAGATATTGTAATTATTGAAATTTTCACTAAGATTTCTCTGTCTTTAATTGTTTCTTTATTTCTTGTCTACTATGGGAGTTATAATATATATACATGTAATTTCAAAAAGTTGGCATGTCACTATGTCCGTGTCAGTATCTATACTACATAAATTGTGACAGACATATAATTGGACGGAAAATGTCCGACAACCAACTTAGCTCATTACACTATGGACAATTTAACAAAATCACTTGGAGCACATACGCTCTTCCTTTTCATTAAAAGAAAGTTAAGTATCTTTGACAATTCAGTTCAAGAATAATCTTTATTACATTCTAAGAAGATAAAGGAATTTTTACCCTTTGGGAGCCAAATCTGGACAGTTTGTACACATGGGATCAATGCTAAAGTCACCATGGGAGTCACCTTCATATTCATTAAGCACTTTTTCATCAAAACTTGACCCTTTACTAGATCGATCAACAGTTTCTTCTGAGAGGTACAGCGTGTCATTGGCTATTGGATGTCCCAAATACTGTAAATGAACACGTATCTGCGCCAGAGGTGAGTATATAAGGATTTCAGATGAATTTGGAATAAAGAAACAGTAAGAAAAATAATTTCATCAGCACCTGCAATAGATATAATTATAAGCTGTGCAGGATGGCTTTGGTCACTATATTTGACATAAAATTTTCCATTCTATTTGTCATTTTTAAATTAATGTCATTTCCTTTCTTGCCTCTCTATCAACCAGTTTCATGAATGAAAGATCTGACAACCAAGTACAGACATGCCACCTACAAGGTATTGAGACACTACTTATGCCTACACAGAGACATCACAGCTGGCATGTGGCCTACATCAGAAAGTGAAAATGTGACACTTCATGGTAGTCACAGGTCATAGTCAATAGAACAGATCATATATTCATCTGTGTAAAGGCAGAGAAACTCAACATTATTACGTATTGTAGAAGATAATGTGGGCTAACCAGAAGATATAAAAACACACAAAAAAAAGAAACAACTACAAAAAGCACAAAAGGATCAACCATCTTCATCTGCGAGGAAAAAGTAACAAAAGAAAAACAACTTTGAAGGTAAGATGGTTTTTGAATGATAAGAAAAGATAATATTGGCCACTTTAGCCTGCAAGTTCTTACTTGATGAGTTCGGCCAGTGACTGGTTCGCACAAAACAATACTATAAGTACCATTTGAACTAATTCGAGAAAACTGTGTGCAAGCAGCCTTCCCCTTGGGAGAGTCTTTGACCTGCAAGAACCAAGATATTTATATTTAGAATGGTAGTTTCAGTTCAGATAAACATCATGTCCTACCATGATTACTATGATTAAACAAATACTAGAACAACTGAAAAAGAACGACTATCGATAATCACATTTTTTTTGTTCAACCATACCTATGGTCCTATCATTAAATAGAAGTCCTAATAAAGCCACAAGAACAAGTTCAATTGAGAATAGCTCATTAGAAAGTAGAAATCAGCTCCACCTCCAATCAGTCGGTCATTGTTTCATTCATGGAAAAGAAATTGGGAGACCAAACCTTTAGTTGTTAAACAGAAGGATCTTCCTAGCATCATGAATTCGTTTACATTTAGCCACCCCTTCTATAGTATTGAAGTTTAAAAAAAATTGATAAATGTAAATGATGTAACAGTATAACTTAGAAGAAAAAGTTTCACCTCTACTGTGCTTCTTCCTTCTCGAGCATTATAGTTTACTTTGGCATCAACAGTTTGCTGACGTCAAATGTGAAGAAAAGCAAACAGCAATGGTTATTAATAGCCAAAATGAATATATTCTACAAATTAAACTTTACTGAGATAAACACATAAAATTAACAGGTCTCAGACAGAAGAATCAGTTAATCATGACAACAATGGTAAATAACAGTTACTCAATCAGATAAGAATACATATACCAGATTACCAGGAGTGAATTAACAATCTTTTTCATTCCTTTTCAGAGATTCAACCTTAAGATGTTTTAAATTTATTTTTTCCAGAATAGAATTTTCCAGAATACTCATGAATAACAATAACAGAATACCACAGTCTTCCCAGTGAGACACATGAACATGATAGAACAAAGAATATTCATATCTAATACCATAAAAAGAAAAAGAATGCAGCAATAAACCAAGAAATTATCCCTAATTATTTGATCAATCAGTATTAGCTACTGATTGGAGGCAACTGGGGAGGATTAGATGGGAGTTTTTGGGTGCAATTAAGGAATATTAGGAGGGAATTGCTAGCAGCTGGATCTCCTTTACTTGAAAGGATCAGGGGAGGAAATAGCAAGTGGTTAATTTATCACTGCACTATTGGAGAGAGTAACCCCTCAATATTAGGTTGCTTCTGTTTATTATTTTTGTTTTGTTTTCCAGTTGTGAGTTGATGATTGTATTCGAGCCCATTCATTTGGTTGTATTTGGGTGGATTCTATTACAGTTTTTCATTGGAAGGGAATCAAAAGCCTAAAGGTTCCACCAGAATACCTTTCCCAGCAGAAACTGTTTTTCCTAGGCAGAAGAGAAGTTACTTGATAACATCTCCACAACACTATCTTAATCTTGATATTTCTCATCATCCATCCCATGAACAGGACAACCAAAACTCTTCATCCTGAGGTGATTTGCACATCTCACAATCACTATCTCTAAACTCACGACCAGACATCCACTCACAAGCTCAACTGATCCATGTCAATGATAACAAACAGGAGTTCATAGAAATACAACATAGTGCCTAGTCTCAACCTTTACTTTATCATAGACATCAGCATTATTTGTAAATGAGTGAAGAGCATGGGCTTTCGTCAGCAATTGTACTTAGATGGAGCTTTCAACATGCTCACAAAGCTATTATTAGTTATGACCATTTACCAGAAAATAGACGTGGAAAACTGAACAGTATGCAAATTCCTCATTCTTATAAGGATGCCTCAATAACAATTAAGAATTATGAATCACAGTACAGTGGGATAAGTCACTAGGTTTCTGCCACTTTAGGTGTTATTGAGCATTTATGAGCAGAATGAGCTATTTGACCAAACTCCAAAATTGCTTATAGAACAAATTCCTCCATGATTCCCCCTCCCCAACTTGTTTTAGAAATACTTCCTACAAAAAAATTCATTTTACCTATGTTCATGAGAGATTCTTCTTGAATTTTCTTTTACAGATCAGTATTTCAAAACAAAAAATATGCGAAATATACCTTAAAATCAAAAGAAAGTACAGAATATGCCTATTTATATCTCAGATATGCAGACTTTCAGCATAATTTAGCCTTAGCTGTGAATACCTTTAACATTCTAAACTAAAACCTAATTGCCAAAACTGTCAGACTGAAAACGAAAATAATCACTTTTAGGACAATACTAAGGTTCCTAAAATGACAACAAAAGCCTGACATCAGGATGGCCCAGAAACAAACCATGATGTACAGAAATAAATATACCTAGTGGTGATATCTAACACTAACATGATACACATGCAGAGTTTATCTCATCAACATAATAACAAGTATGGGCTTATATAACTCAGATATATGGCTCAAATATAAGAATACCTTATCCTCTGGAAAGTCACCCACCACTTTCGCAATATACTGTTTTTGGACTAATCCAGCTTCAATCTGTGATAAGCAATAACCACTATCAATATTAAATTTTATGAAGCTTGATGACATGTTCCAAAAATTGATCTTCAGACAGAATACAAACAATATTTTAGTATATGAACATTACATTTCACAGTTTACAGGCATTCTCTAATGTTCATTAGAATCGTCACAAATACAGACAAGGCAGTCCTAGACACAACCAACAGGAGCCAATTACATAATCTTATCTTTTCCTTCTTTTCTATTCTTTCGTTTTTTTTAGGGCGGGGGGAGGGAGTACAAATTACAAGATGCTGGTTAGCTAAAAGAATTGTCGAAAATGAACTTATTTAGTTAATTCAAGTTTTTATTAAGAAAAACAATCATAGATTCGCCAATTTTCACTTGAATCTTATAAGAAATATTATTAGAAAAGAGCAACTAACGAAAGAAAAAAAAAACCCTGCTCAAGGATACATGCAATAATTACCTGCTGCCTAAAAACGTCAGCTTTTGGAGCATTTCTGGCCAAAATGAGAAGTCCGGAGACAAGACGATCCAACCGATGAATCGCTGACATGATCATGTCAAGGAAAAACAGGAAAAATTTTGATAAACTCTGAAGGACAAAAGCTTGAAAGCAAATTAAATTAAAAAAGAATGTATTTTCATTGTTCTATACTTTTTTTTTTTCAAAAAATACAGCATAAATTTACTTTTAAAAAGCATTGTTGGATACGAAATAGTGGTGCCAATCCATGCTCTGCTTGAAGGATGCCAACGACAGTGTTCTTACGATATTGACCACATGGATGGACCTATGTAACAACTAAATTTGACAACTTTAGCTTATGTAAAACACAAAGCAAATAAAGAAGCATCTATACTTTACTTAGGTAACTACTAGGAAATCCATGTTACAGATATAGAATTAGACTATTGGAAACAAATAGCAGTTAATAGGAATACCAATTTTGGCCTTCTGAAGATATACTAATAATTAAGAACCCAAGTACATGTGAATTATGAATATCCTAAATTTCTAAAATCTGGAACCAATTTGGCATATACATAAAGTACATGGAAACTTATACAGCTCCCCAACCTCTTAAAAGAAAAACAGAAATTGAGAAATTGCAAATTGTTCTGAACGGCTAACTATCATGTATTTAATAACAAAGGGAACCACAATGTAGCAGAAGCATTCAGTTGCAGTACTTTCACTAGTAAGAGGAGGCCCAGTCATTAACTTATGGTGTACAAGTAGAGAGGAAGCAATTACATGACAAGAGATTTAAACTACGCCTAATATAAGTTAGGAAGATAGGGAACATCTGTAAGAGAGGTGGGAGCCACAAGAGAATATTAGAGGCAAATATTGAACTAGGAGAGCCATCAAAGACAAAGTAAAAGGTGGGGGATTTTCAGACCCTTTCTGTCCTGCTTTATCCAATGGTGAATAATAAAAAATAAGGATGATGCTAATTCATTCCAGCTATATATTACATAAAATGACAAGTTTATCAAATAGATATGTCAATAACTACTGCTTACTTACAGGCACTGATGCTGGCTTCCAAACAGTCACCACATCTGGTTCTTTTTGAAGAACAGAAACACCGGAAGCCATCACAGGTGGTTCATGCCTACAATGTCTATGATATCAGTTTCACTTTCAAGTACTATCACTTCTTTTTAAACAGAGCATTAAGAGTAAAAACAAACCTATGTACGAAATGGCTTATTTTTTGAGATGATTTAACTATGTATGAAACTGGCACCATCTCACCATCAACCTGTATTCTTCCACATTCCACAGCATTAACCTACAATGTTCAGAAAGAACAGTCAATTATGTTATAACCTCTTTCAATTCATATATTGAGTTAAAACTAACAAAGTTCAGCCAAATTTCCATTCTTAAATTTACGGGTAATATTTTCCAAGGCCTTTAGACCTATCAGATTATATCTGCATCAACTAAAAAAATATCTCGAAAGCGAATTTCCCAACTGTAATGATAGTGATAAACAAGCATGATGTTAAGTTCAATGAAAAGCAGCATACTTATTAACCAATGGAGAAATTATTTTTTAAAGGAGGAACATGTTCCTTACGTAATATTCGTATGGTCGACCCTTGAACTCTTCTGCGAACAAATCTACAATGGTTTTTCCAGCCCACCTATTCTTAACCTGCTCTCGAGCAAGCAATCAACCATCTTAGGGTTTAATCAAGATTTCACATTACATTTTGCTGAACACACAGAGCATAAAAAAAATGAAATTCAGAACTAACTGACGTGAGCAATAAACTCGAAGTAGTATGGTCTAACATGTCTTCTACCTGCACAATTTCAGCGAGAGAAGTTTTTTTAAAAAAAGTTATCTTCCTCGCAAACCACTGAACCATACTCATCATCATTCAAAACTGCATAGCTTCTTCAACATTGAAATTACCGTTTCGAACGATGTAATCTCGTGCCTCTGGAGGATTCGCTGGGGTTTGCCACACAATATCCATGGAGTTGACGTTGCCGTCGCCTTCTTCTCTCTTCCTCTTCATTCTTTTTCTACTTCGAAACTGTTCTCTTCTACTCTATCTTCGAGCGAGAAAGGAGAAGCTTGGGAATGCAACGTGATGTCAACGACAATGAAACTTCCGTCGTTTCGACTTTTCTAATTCTAGAGGAAAACTACTATTTTGGTCCCTTCATTTTTTAAATAGACTATTTGGTCCCTCAAAAATTACAAATATCAACTCGTTAGTCTCTGTAGTCTATATCTGTACTAACATAGTACACTGATGATCTGGTCATTAAGTGCACATGTACCAAGTTAAATGCCACGTATTTAACCATTTGAGACCACTTAAGCTTTGAGATTTGAGAAAATTACAATAGTTTATGACTTATGGAAACTTCACGTGTAATACAAATATTTGAGTCTAACTCAATTTTAAGTCGGTTTAATTGTGCTTTTTGGTCTAGTTCAGTTGTCAAAGTAGCATTTAACGATGTCATATAAGCATTTAACATTCACGTCATCAAGTAATTTAACGGATTCTAATTGAGAGATTAAATAATTGACGATCAAGATAAATGAGGACTAAATAGTTTATTTCAATAAATAAAAGACCAAATCATTGACGCATTAAAAACAAAAACCAAATAGTAGGTTTCCTCCTATTTCTATTGACCAACAACAAACAAGTAAACGGCGTCGTTTTGAGGATCACGAACGGGGTCTGTGTTGTTTTTGACTTGGTTCGGTTTGTTTCGGTTCAGTGCATTTGTGAATGAATATATATATTCTTTTTTTTCTTTTTTGCTTTTTCTTTTTTTTTCTTTCTCTCTTCAGTTCACCAACCGGTTAAGCAACTCCATAAGAAAAAAGAGGGCACACAGATTTCTCATCGAAAGTCAAAACCTCGATTCGAAGAAAGTAATCAATCCCGCGAACCATTTCCTGCCGATCGGACGTCGTTGAAGGTACTGTTCGAATTCCGTGATTTGTCTTTCTGAATTTTTCTGAGATGTTGATAATTGAAACACTGCTTAATCGGATTATAGATCTTCGAATATTTTGTGTTTTGCGTATTCAAAACCACTTCAATTGAGCTGTAGGAAGTCAGTGAAAAAACTGAGAGGCACAAGGTAGAGATCAACGAGTTGCGGCAGTAGTAATCGGTGGATGCAATAAAAGAAGAAGAAGAAGAAGAAGAAGAAGAAGAAGAAGAAGAAGAAGAAGAAGAAGAAGAAGAAGAAATCAATTCAAATGCTGGAGGAGAACTTAGTTGACATAAAGTTTAGATTGTACGATGGGTCCGATATGGGACCGTTCAGGTACTCATCGGCCGCCACGGTTGATATGCTTAAGCAAAGGATTGTATCCGATTGGCCCAAAGGTCAGTGTCAGTTCAGCTCTCACAAATTGGTTGGTGATGCCATACTCTTAACTCTATCTCTGCCCTTCGTATCAGAAGCTGATTGTTATTTGTGTTTTTCTGATATTGTTATTTTCAAATTCTGAGTCCTAATTAACCTCTGTTTTGTGAACGAGAATGTATATGTACTGAGGAATGGGAAGAGTTTTGGCTAGTTGGGTGATTTCATGTCGTCTACTTTCAATCAAACACCTTACATCACCTGATTAGGCATATTAAGACTAGTATTGTTTGGAGAGTCCTATTTAAACATGCATTCAAATGTGTTTTTGTCTGAGTTTCCATCTTTCTGTAGGTAGTAGCATGCGTCATACAATAAGTGAAGTTTATTTATTGTATTAAGCAATTCTATGGTCAACAAGAACTGAGGTTTGAGGTTATTCGAAATATTATATTTTATTTTCATGCAAAAAAGTGTTCATGTTCAGCATTCATAACTGTAAATGAAATGATGACATTTTCTTTAGTCCGAATTGTATCACACTATCACCAAACTGAAGCCACTTTTTGGGATCTCAGCTTTTGGCTGCAGGCTTGTTAAAGGATTATATATTATTATATCCGTTGCAGTCATTGAAACCATCATTTTTATCAAAGTTTGGGGAAGCTTTTTTTTACTTTCATCAATTATCTTTTACACTCTGGATTTCTTAGGGTGTGAGAAATAAGAATAAAATATTTTAGGACATTTCTTATTCATACGGGCATACAGGCTTGCAGCTCCTGCTTTTACTTAAACACATCTGATAAAGAGTAATATAGTTCTGGAATGTTACAGTCATTCCTTCATCTTCATCATGAAGATGCAAAGACTTTTACCTTTTCCCCCTCGAATGTATCAATATTATTTGATGTTGGTTCATATTTGAATATTGATATTTCCCGATTTTATCACCATGGCTCATGCATACTGGCCGACAGGTCCTAATTTTGCACTCTTCGAGTCAAATGTGCGAGTCAGATCTCTGTCTTTGATGCCTTCTAAATGCAAGAGTGCTTTGCCCTCCGTATTCTCTGTTTCGACCTTTTTCTGCAACTCAAACTTTTGAGATTGCTTAAAAGTTTAAAAGAAACGAACATGAATATGTTTTCAGACCAGAGCATTCTGATATATTACTTAAATTGGCACTGTTGCTGATGTAATTGAACTTATTGGAGATCAGTGACCGGAGGAAAAGTATTGAACCAACATACTAGTTTTGACACTTTATAAATAAGCACTACAGCTCAATGTTTAGCCAGGCTCTTCGCTAAGACACTTGTTTTCTGTCAAAGGCCTTCACTTACTAAATATTTATTCAATTTAAATCGCTTATGCAACACAATTTTAACATTCTTGCGTTCCACATTTAGATTCCTAGAGAACCCCACTTTCTTTGCTTATTTAATTTGACTTGGACAATAGGACAGACTATTATTTATGTTATTGCCCCATGATGGTTAATAATTGGGTAACAGTTGGAGTCGAATGATAGACTGATTTAATCAACTTGACCTATTTTGGGCTCTTGTTCACGACTTTTCAATGATAGGGTACTTACATCATTGGTTGTCTCGAGCCCTCATATGGAATACATTCAAATGGTGTATATATATATATATATTCCTCCTAGTTATTTATTTTCTTTTGTTCTTCCATTTGATTCGTTTTTAACTTTTTCCCACTACTGTAGGTAAAACAATCAACCCAAAGGCAGCAAATGAAGTAAAATTGATTAACCATGGTAGAATCTTGGAAAACAACAAGACTGTTGGTCAGTGTAAAGTACCATTTGTTGAGGTTACTGGGGGAGCTATAATAATGCATGTTGTTGTACAGCCATCTCTCTCAAAAGCTAAAGCTGGTAAATTCGTATTAACTTTCATATGGAGATTACGTCACTACTGGTGGCATTTACCTTCTTTTAATTTTAACTCTGATGTTTTTGGCATGGTTTTAAAACTAGATTGCATCATTATTATTAGTGGCATGCAGTTTTAACTTCTTGACTGATTTTAAGCTTAACTCTGCTGTTTGTTGCATGGTTTCAAAACCAACTGGAGCTTGCTGGACAGCTATCTGCTTGCTTACATCATTGTACTTCAGTCTTAATATGTGCTTTATAATAGCCAATAGTATAGTATTTTATATCCCCTTTGGTGCATTTCAGTTACATTTTTATCAATATAGATAAGGTATAATTGAATGGCAGAGCACAACAATTTTCAGAAATACTTGGAGATGAAAGTTATCCAATCAGAAAATATTTTCCCTCAATTTATTTTGCATCATAAGGTGGGATCTCATGCATAATTGATAAAACATTTCAGTAAAGACAGTGATGGTCGGAGTTATATTCCCTAGAGGGTGCTTGTTTTAGGCCTTGATCAGCAACAAATTGTTTACTGACCAATCCAATTGTGGAATGGATATGAACTCGTCACTTGCTGGACAGTGGACAATATTGTATTTTTGTCCCATGGGAAGTCCTGATTTTCTTCCCTGTTTGTCTTAGAAAGAGAGACTGATAGGACATTTTCATACACTGGGTAGTGGGGTTCAAGTTCACAGAAGGAAAAAACAAAACAAAAAGGGGGGTCCATTCTTCACTGACATGGTACTTCTAATTCATTTCTGTTCTTGGTGCGACCAATGAATCCTTTTTGACTGCCAATGGGTGATGTGGACAAAAAAGAATGGAAGCAATTCGTAGGTTAGATGTTTAGGAGACTCATTCATCAATAGATTAAGAATAAACTAACAATTTATTCTCTAAATTATATTGTTGCTATTATTTAAATATTTTTTTAAAATTTTTTTATTTAGCTCCAAAAATTTCAGGATTCATTATAAGTTAGTCTCTTTATAAGCATCCTAGCAGTGTGCAATTCGGTCTCTTGAGAGATTAAATTATAAGTTATAACAAATCAAGATTTTTTTAGATATTAGATCAAATATTTTAAAAAATAAGTGTTCTAAATTGACAATTTACTTATAGATTGACATCAATTGTTATGAAAATCGTTTTTTTTTTTATATATTTTGTTTTCATGATTCCCTTTTGTAGTTTAGTCAGAAGGTTGTAGACAGATTCAGTTTGACATTTGCATTCACATTTTCATGAACAGAGAAGAAGATTGATGATGCACCAAAGAAGGTTGTCTGCTCCTGTTCTATATTGTGAAGAATGTTTCTTAAGTTGGAGATGCTTATCTATAAATCACCAATCATTCATAAACTACAGAATTCGTCTGGATCCAAAACCTTTTTAACTCTCAGAATTCATGTGTAAAAGTATATAAAGTGCAGTTATATATATATATATATATATATATATTCATAGAAAAGTGTGTTAATGATGACTTCCGAAGATTTCATTCTTTTATTCGAAAGGTTGATGATATTGTGGTCCATTGATTCAAGCCATCTGCATCACGTTTTCGAGTTACATTTTTGAATCATCTCATGATTTACCACTGGAATTCATAGCAGATATTGAGTAATATGTGATAATTCCTTATTAAAAATATTCATATAAAAATTCTTTTTATGTTTGTCAATTGTCATAAAATTTTTTTAGCGTTTAATTACAAGGCCTAAGGGCTGTAACAAAGATGTTTTAGGCCCTTTCCGTTTTACTGCCTTTTCTCTTTAATTTATTGAAATGCATGAAACCCAAGGTTTTAAAAATAGGAGTTTTTTTTTAAAAAAACAAAAAAAAACATGTATAAATTTCGTCAACATACCTTTTAAATTGTTCATTTTGTTAGGAAAAAAATAAGTGTAAAAAGAGTTTCATTTAGAATAAATATCTTGAAAATTTTTATATACACTTAGCAATAATTGAAATTCACATTTGATTGCGTACACGCTTTTAGTAGCTGTAAAAACTATAGAGAAATGAGTAATGAAAAAAAAAATCTGCACAAATAAGTAAATTAAAAAAGTAGTTTTCTTTTAGTTTCTGAAAATCTTTACAGTAAAACGAAGTTCAAGATGGTTAGGAGTTTTTTGCCTTTCCCCTTTAATTTATTTGAAGCCGCAATTATAAAAGTTGTGTTGTGGTTTGGCCCCAAACTAAGTAAAAAAGCCTAAAAGGTGATAAACATCAAAATATAAAATATTATATAAAGAGGGCAATTGGCTTCAAATTAATCATTAAAAAATAAATTATCTGTAGCTTAAATTAATCATTAATTGTTGAAATGCTTCATTATGATCAATGTGTCGGCCAAATTATAATTTTTAATATGATTCAGATGATGGAATCTAATCATTAAGAGAGACAGAATCATACTCTTAAGAATTATAAAATCATTATCTTTCCTTTAGATTTCAACTACGAATGAGACCATCATGATTCATGATTTACGAGTCATGACAACCACCCACTCTATCCAATAAAAAAATAACCAGGGGCAAGAAAATGACAAGGCTTCAAATTCTCTACAATTACGCAATCATGTATGAAATGTGGAATTAACAAAGACAGTATTTCCCTTGCAAGTACGACTATTTGTCTATTTTCACTATCAGAAGATACCCCATTAATTATATAACCATAATTTTTGGTTGAGTGAACGAGAAACTGGCTAGCTAGCTATACACGTTCTCTGATCAGAGGCACGCCATAAATTTTAGCTGGTGGTGAAGCTTAAATGCTTTTACAGTTTCTCTATTATATTGATGAATGTACCCACAAGAGTATGACGCCAAAAGAAACAAAAATAGGCAAACAGGTCAAACTGTTAGGTCAGTAACTTCTCTATTGATCTAGTCGCTATCAAAACAATTTTAAGCATTCCTCACTAATCACACCCCAAAAAAAAAAACTCGCATAGCCCACATGAAAAGCAATCTGGCATATACCCTATACCTCTATATATACATTGTCAAAATATGTCAAAATAGGTCATTTGCATACCACAGACGAAACTTGAAGAGGATAGGAGAAGGTATTGGCATACTCGAAGGAAATGGTACCGCCGTTCCTGAGAGGCTTCCCATCATTAACGAGGCAGTCATTGTAGCGAAGACGCTTGAAGAGCTTTGGGTTGATGAGACGCGCAGAACTAAACCAGCCACAAGTGAGGTGAATGCCACCGATCTCGCACCCACTGACACAAAGGTTCACGATCTCGACGGTGTAGCTTGGAATACCACTTGGGAGTGGTGATGTGGGACCTTGATTTATTACTATATCTGCATTGCTACACTTTTCACCCCATATTCGGTTTGGTTCAGCCATTGCACCACCTGCAGCATAAAGGGAATAAACAAATCAATAAATTAAAAGGGGGTCTTTGAGATTTGTTACTGGGGGGCAGTAAAAGAAAGAATTATTATATAACTAATCAAATAGTCACACAACGACAAAACACTGCAATTGAGGCCATGGATTAAAATGGAAACAAAGCAAATTAACAACTCAAAAGCAAGCCCCCTCGCTTTCTAATTTCTTCGAATTCGTAATGTTGCTTTTTCAGCTCCTTTTTCCAGGGGAGGAAAAACTTATTCAAGAGCCCTGTGAGATTGTATCATTTGATTTAACACAAGTAGCTTTTTATCCAAAAGAAATACAAATGAATAAGGAAAGCATAGCTCATAATTTAGTGGGAAAAGAAGTTAAAATAACGAGACAGCCAATTTTACGCTGCTAACTTTCTCAGGAAAACGTTATCACTATTCATCTCAGCACACTAAATTTATTAGGCCACTAATTATAGCGAATCAAAAGCATAAACCATAGAAAGAAACCATCTACAATGGGGAACTTTAGCAAGCAACTGGCAACCCTTTAATAAATTACAGCGCGGAGCTCTGGCATTGACAGCATGCTCGTACGTATTAGACAGAGTATGGGGATGGACAGGGCTGGGCGTCATTTTCAGAACCAAATTCCATATGTCTCCCCATAAACATGACCCGCACATAACGCTTCCTCTCAACTATTTTGGATGGAATAATACGAAATTAAAAAAACTCATACACCCACCCACATGAACTCATTTCTTAACATTTTTCAAATCAACCAGGTTCTCAAAAATGGTAAATGAAAATAAGTCGGTGAAAGTCATGAAATGCAGAATTTACCACGATGATTAAGAAGCTTGCGATGAGCAGTAGAGAGAGTGTTGTTCCCTTCTTCCTCTAATCCCGCACTACCCCTCCCAGCATTCATATCTGTAATGGATTTCATAAGAATCAACAATTAAAGCAAAGAAGAAGTAACAAACATAGAGGCCACCACTATCTGCAAATAGCAAAGCCGTGTAATGCAAAATCAACAATATGAAAATCAGGAAGTTAAAGTTGGACGTACGCACCTGCGATTAAAGGAAGCATTCCAAGGAAGAAGATGAACGACACGAACAATATAACAATCCGTAGAATCGAATACGCTTCCATTATCGATGCCAACGCAGAACTAGCTAGTCTTGCTCAGGACGTTTACTCCTCTCTCAGGAAAACTCGACTCGAAACCCTAGAACACCGTGGAAGCGAGAGCCAGAGATAATCACAGATCAGCAGGAAATGACAATGAATATAAAGTTCATTTAAAAGATATCACATCATCTGGAAAGAAGAAAAAGAAGAAGAAAGAGAAAAATCATTCAACAAATAGCCGTCGATCCGAAAAAGAAAGATGTTCAGAGATTTGACTTGAATTGAAACGTGTAGAGAGGGTCACTCACAGTCACTCACGGTCACGGGGCTAAGATGACAGTGAGACCTAAAAGGAAAAGGCAAGAGATATATGGAAGCTACTGGAATAATAGCATTTACGAAGAAGCCAGCTAGCACCGAAAATGAACACACACGGTTTGTGACTCTCAATCGAGAGGCTGTAAAAGGAAAATTCCCAATGCGATAACATTCATATCATCTATTGCTCATGCATTTCTCGGGAAAACCGAGTGGTAAAGAAAGAATACTGAAAAAGTGCAGAGCGAGAGAGAGAAAGAGGAAATCAAGCAATACGCGGAATGCATGGCAGATTGCAGAAGGAGGTCGTAGCGACAAAAATGGCAGGAAAAGAGACAGAAATGACAAAACACAAAGAATCGTGAAAAAGCCGATCCTCCTCCGCCATTTGCATTTATGACACAGACGACGCCTCCTACATCAACCAACCATTGTACTGTACTACTAGGCCATAACCTATACATACATACACACACAGAGACACGAATATAGAGAGAGAAAGAGAGAGAAATTCACCTTTGAATACGGATAATGCTCCCTCCTGATCTGCACGAACCAGAGAAAGAGAGAGAATGTGTGGATTGGAATTTGGAATTTGGAATTCGGAACGAATTGAAGAAGCGAATTGAAGATGGAGAGAGATATCGATGAGTGTGTTTGGGTTTTCTTTGTTTAGAGTATAACACAACGCGTAGAGTCTATATATATAGTTTCAGACTTTCAGTCTTTTCGTCTCTTCATCTTCCCAACTTCACAAACTACTGCAAAATTACCAATGGGTCTTTTGATTAACCCCAAGAATTTCGTTAATTACAATTAATGCTGCTGATTAGACAATTTCCAATAACAATATTTTTAAAAAGTTGTTTGTTATTCTAACTTGTAAATTGTAAAAGCATTTATTATACAATTTTTAGTTTACTTTTTCATATAGTATTAATTTGTTTGCCTTTGTAGAATTTATTAGTTTTCTTGGGAAAAGGGTAATTAAGGGCATCCGATCAAATATGTATGATAGTGATTTACTTACTATAAGTCTAATTTATTGCTATTATGGAAAGCTAAATCATGAAAATTCTCATACCTCCATTTATTAAAATGCCTCGCTTATGAAGTTGTCACATCATTAAAATGTCTCAATTAATATATTCTAAGCTTAATTAATTATCATCGTTAGGAAATAATGATTCGGAGATTTCAATTTATATTTTCAATTTATTGAGATTCTCCATGATTTTAAACAATGTCTTTTAATTTGTTATGATTTCAAGAATAAATACTCCATCTTCTTAAACATTAATGTAATAACTACTTCATATTTCCTAATATGTATTATTTTTTATAAAGTCTAATTTCTTCTTCAATCACCTTACTTCATATCTTGCTCTAAATTTAGCATCCCAATCTCATATTTCTTGTCAAACACGAAATTGACATTAAACAAATTTTCATGACAAATTTGAAAACTGATATAGAATTTGAAATCTAAAAAAAAATGTGTTTTTTGACTTTTTCCGTAATAGAATGCAACAACTTTTTTATATTTTAAAAGTAACAAAATAGTGCCTTGCAAATTGCAATGCATACATTATTAGTTATGAGCTAATCCATGCTTTTGAAGTGACTTTTATTGCTTTATTGTCACATGACAAAAAGTTTTACCCAAAACAATTAATATGAATTGCATTAAAACTTGAACGCAAATAGTATTGTTACGTCACAAGAATTGAGCTTTTATGATCTTTTTTGTATTTTTATCTACTCAGTAGTATCATTCTTTCTTAAGGTTTTATTGTTAAATGTAATTTATTTTAATTAAAATAATTGAATGAGTTAACATTGAACGATATTAAATTTTTTTATTTAATATATAAAAAATCATCATAATTAATTTTTTAAAAAATATTAATTAAAATTCAATAAAGATATAATATATTTATAAAATTTATTGACGTTGTATTTAATAATTTATGTTAATAAATCATATTAATAATAAAATTTAAAATAATATCTTGAAAAAATAAAATAATATAAATATCTTTCTAAAATAGTTCAATGATTTAATTTTATTTTTTTATAATAAGTTCAATGATTTAATTAAACTATTTTTTTTTTTTGGGCCAACGATTTAATTAAACTAATTGAATGAGTTAAAGTGGTAAAGAGAAGTTGAGGAGTTAACCATGGTTAGGGTGCACGTGGAAATGTTAACCGTAGGATCTGCATTGTCATGGTTAATGATTACCTCTGCTTTTAAGAATGGTTTGGTCGATCTTCAGGTTGTTATCAAATTGAATCCACCCATTCATGCAATATCCTCTTATTGTAATGATAATGTTGATAATTAATTTATACCTTATGTGTATATTGAGCTAAAATCGTGTCCGTTTTCTTTCATTTTGAGGTAAAAAATATTTAATTTTTAAAATTACAAAATAATATTTCAGAATAACAAATACATTTTCAAACAAAATAATAAATGACTTTATATTCACATTTTTAAAAAAGAAAAAGATAGAATAAAATGATTATTCGATTTTAAAAAAAAACATAATTTGTGTTTTTGAAATAATATATGTAAAATCTTTTTTTATCATTTTAGGAAATACTTTATACACCCATTGAATTTTTGCTATAAATGTGATAACGTGATTCTAGATATTTTAATTTAATATACTTGTGTAACTCTTTTTCTTTTGATAACAGTATACTTGTGTAACTCATACATGATCAGATCCGGCCTAGGTTTTTACCTCGAATATGAGAATCACTAGTTCTTTTTTTAGGGTAATCACCTTGTACTTATAGTATAGAGAGGAGAATCCTTGTAAGGAAAACTCCTTTAATTAAGGAGAAGTTGATGGGGAAAGTCCTGGTTGGAAGAGATTGATTGAAAATGTGTTAATATTTGATTAATTTCATAATAATGATAAATCCGACACTGTAAGATTTTAGTATTTTAGGGTACTTAGTTTTTTCATTTTCGTTGAAAATAGAAGATATGATTGAAAATGTATTTTATATAATTTTTTAAAAATGTTTCCGAGTAATTGTAATCGTAACATGTATATTTATGAAGCAGTTATGAAATATGAATATTTTATTTTGATGACGTGTCGTCGTATCAGACACGTGTCTGTGTCCGTGTTTGACACTCGTACGACAGATATTCATAAGTTTTAGAATATAAAATTATTTTTTTGTGATTTTAACAAGACAAACAATATAAAATAATGACATATATTACGAATAAATATTAGGGTAAATTACACTTTGGTACCCTGTGGTTTGACCCTATTTCACTTTGGTACCCTGTGGTTTGAAACTTGACACTTTGGTATCCTGTGGTATTCTCCATTAACACTTTGGTACCCTTTGGAGCTATTTTGTAATTTTAACCATAACAAATTTTGCAAAAATTACATATTGACCCCAAAAAATTTTCAAAAAATTACAAATAGGTCCCTGGATACATATTATATAGGGACTAAAATGAAAAATTTAAAATTTTTTTGGGGTCAATATGTAATTTTTGTAAATTTTATTATGGTTAAAATTACAAAATAGCTCCAAAGGGTACCAAAGTGTTAATGGAGAATACCACAGGGTACCAAAGTGTCAAGTTTCAAACCACAGGGTACCAAAGTGAAATAGGGTCAAACCACAGGGTACCAAAGTGTAATTTACCCTAAATATTATAACTTTCAAAATTTTCATCAAAATTTATGAATTTTTAATTATTTAGATATATAAATATTTATTGCGTCGTGTTATGTAACTTTAAGAATTTGATGTGTCGGTATGTCTGTATTCATGTCGTGTCTCGTGTCCGTGTCAGTGTCAGCGTCAGCGTCCATGCTTCATAGTGAAGCAGCTAAAATCTCGCAAAATCACTCTTATAAAAAGTATCAAAATATAGCTTCTTAAAAATCAAATAGCACAAAGTCTAATTAAGATTTTAGCAATACCAAGTACAAAACTCTTAAAAAATCACTGAACCCATAATCATTTTTTTTAAAAAGTAATCTCAAATAAAGTGTCTAACACAACGACACATTCTTAAACTGTAAGTATAGCAAACAACTCAGATTTTACAAGAAAGCTAAAAAAAAAAAAAAAATCTTCTATTTTCCCCCTCTATAATTTATACATTTTTATACACCTAAACACAATTCTATATTCACAACAAATTATCCACACAACTTTTTTAACTTTAAATTACTCAACTTAAAATCAAGTCATTTTTTAAAGGTCAAAGGGTCATTTTAGTCCTAAATGTATGTCTCAATATTCATTTAGGTCCTTTATGTTTCAAAATGTTCAAATTAGTCCTAAATGTTGGCAAAATGTTTCATTTTGGTCATAAATATCGATAAAATGTTTCATTTTGGTCACAAACTATTGAATTTGGTCTTAATTCTCTCGTTTCTCATTTTAACTTCAAAGGACTTGTTTAGAAGAACTCGTAGCTCTGAATTCGTTGCATTCAAATTTAAAACGAGAGAAATATAATCAACATTGCTTGTTTGACCATGAAACGAGCGGTCTATTTTTAAGACTGCTTTGACCTCGTTTGCTGGCGACTCCAATTGAATAGAGAAAGTACTATTTGAGAACAATACGTAGCTCTAAACTCGTCACGTTTGAACTTTAAATAAGTCATTTTCAATAGTTTGGGATCAAAATGAAACATTTTACCAATATTTAGGACCAATTTGAATATTTTGAAACATAATAGACCAAAATGAACATTAGAACATACATTTAAGACTAAAATGACCCTTTGACCATTTTTTTAAAAAAAACGTAAGCTTCTACGTGCTTGCTTCATTGAAGAGGAAATTCTTAACCAACTTAAATTTATTCAACTAACTAGTATGAGACCCGTGCACATTGCACGGGTCCTTTACTTTCTTTGCCTGATACAATGCAAATAAATTTTCTTCTTGTTTATATTTAATAAAGTGTCAATTTAGCACATATTCATGGTCATTTGAAACTGAATACAATGCAATTACAGGTTTTTTTGCCTAATACAATGCAACTACACATTCATCATTTAGTAATAGTCATTGCCTAATTGACCCTGCAGCAATTTATATAGAATTAATATCATTAATGGTTTAAGTAAACTGCAAATATTACTTAACTTAATATGATAACAGTTCTAAAGAAAGTGCAGAAAGATTTGTCATATTTTGGTTACACTAATCCTGCAGAAGTTAGGAAGTGCTGAAATATTCAAAAGTTTTAGATGATTACAGCCCAAAATAGTCCAAAATAGTATTGTAAGTTACAATATAACTTCCTACAACATATTGAATTAACAATTATATACAAAATCCATCAAATAAAACAGAATCTTTTGTGATTTTTGGCTTACCTACAACACAACCTCAAGTTTTTTCCTTGATTCATCATGAGATCCTGAAAACTAGCAACAATGAATTAGGCATATGAATTGAAACATAATAAAACGTAACTAACATGGTTTATAATGAGAAGCTAATTCACCAATTCATTTGTTTATAATGAGAAGTAAATACATATTTTATACCAATATACCAATTAAATCAGGACAGATTTGCATCCACAGCGTAGAAAGGACAGAGAAACTCCGCCCTCAAATCATCATCTGCATCCGCATCTTCATATAACTTGTGCATGCTGTTACATCAGAGAAACATATAGAATTTTTCAACTATTAAGTAAAAAAAATCTTGTATCAATTTGCAGCCATGGCTTGCTACATGTTCAAATAAGGAGCAGTTTACTTGCAGCAATAAATAAACACAGCAAATTTAGCAGAAGTTTCCTTGAACCAACACCTAATATGCAACCTAGACTCTTTAAGGACACCTAATATTCAAGATAGGAACCCACCACAGAATCTATTTTCAACCTAAAAAGTTAATGTTTGTAAGAAAAATTTCAATACTCAGGGATTAAATTGCAGTTTTGACACAAATTCTGAGACTTAATAAATAGATTCTCTCAAAATTATATTTAGATCAACAAAGCATGATGAAATGATAATTTAAAAATCTGAAAAGCATGTAATGGGGCTAAGCAAGATCTAACATGTTAGAGGTTTCACATAAAAGAAGTAAAACACCTCATAATCATTGGCAATCAATCCTTCTCATCAACGGTGGACAGAGTACGGTGTAGACAACAGATCCTGTATATTGGTCTATTCTGTCCGCAATCAAATGTACAAAGATTTAAGATAGTCTTAAGCCACTTATAGACAGTAATTGCAGTTATATCTAAATGTTCATGTACATTTTTCTTTTTCTTTTTTAGAAAATGTTGAACAGTTGATACTGATAAGAGAAGAAAATAACTGTCTGAGTAATCATGATTCATGAGGTATCCGTGGAAATATAAAATTACACCCTTAACCCTTTATGTTAGTCATAAATAGAAGATATGGAGGGTAAACAATCTTTAAAGAAATAAATCAAGATACTGAAAGAAGAAAGTTTATGAACAGTTTAAATATTCACATTAAGAGAACTTAGTTAAAGAGGAAAAAACATGATAAAACCATGTTATCATTACAGTGTAAATAGAGAATGATGCAGATTTAAGACAAACTAAAAGAAAGTAGTTTGTACCTCATCAAGGGTTGAAAAGGTACATTGCAGGGACATTTCAAAGACTTGAAATTAATGCCAAATCTTCCTTAATAACTCAATATAGAAAACTCTAGACAAAAAGCACAATCTAATTCAGATATAAGCCAAGCTCAACTCAATTCATAGTAAGATCATCATTTAATAGTAAGAAAATGAAAAGATAATGAACCAAAGGCAAGCAGCATGAATCCCAAACATATGGAAATTATGCCCAACCTAATTAAACAAATAATAAGAGAAAACTTTATTACTGTGGCATATTCACATGGGATTCATGGTAATTGTGTACCCATGTTGCCAAAGCCTAAAGACAGTGTTCAATCTGCATATTTACACATAGAATTTGGTTAGTAAATTATGACTTGTTGGATGTGATTGAAAGAAGTAAAAAACCTACCTGGAGCATTATAGTTATAAGAGCCAGCAATGGAAAACATTAGTGACCTGAAATTATAATGGATAAGATCTAATACCTCTTCCAGTTGACACATTAGCGACCTCAAACAACACAAAAAGGGGAAGGCAATCAAAACTGTCAAACATTCACAATGACATAACATCCCCATAGCCATTATCTATAACTCAATCCAAACTTCAATTTTAGAAAATAATAGGTACACAAAATATAATAACAGAGAAAAGTAAAGAACAAACTTTATATATTATTTATTAATGTTACAACTTCAAAGTGTGCTTAATATATTAATGCTACACTATCAAAAGAAAACACTATATATCAAAGTAAGAAATAAAACATTATCATGGTCAAATATTGATTTTTGACCCTTAATTCTTGTATCCTTGTATCCCTTTCATTAGGAAATGTTTTATCTTTTCTCAACTCTGAAAGTTGTGGCTACAGCTCTTCATCCCTAAATTTCTGTATCCTGTTTGATATCGAATTAACAGTTTGGGAGTATCATATCACTCTTGTCTTGCATACCTCATTTTTCTTAAAGACATAAATATGATGATTTTGTTTTTTTGCAAGTGAGAGAATAATAGCTAAATCAAATAAACTATGGATAAGAGATTAAGTATTTATGAAACATATTGTGTGAACCCCAAGATTAAAGTTTACCATCCTTTCATAAGGAAAAAATATTTAACTGCCAACAAACGTTAACATTTTCATGGATTTTCAATTTCAAGTTCAATAGTCTTCCCATCTTGAGTGTGAATTTTCTACAGAAAAGAGCATAAGAAATAATTAGTTAGATAATTGAATTTAAAATAATGTAAAATGGAAGCTTACAGAGTAAATATGAATACTTACAAAGTCAACACCAATGGTACTGATATAGATGTCAAGGTATGAATCATCCTAGTTCAAAGTAAAACAAAATATTTGCAGCAAGCATGTAACTTATCTTTCAACATATTCACGCAGGTTTGTGTATATACCTTTCAAAATTACTTTTCTTCCAGCTCCAAAATGTATATACCTCCAAAATCACTTTTCTTCCTCTCCCTGGGAATTGAAAATTACTTAGACTATTAGGATCTTGAACATAAATGTTTACTTGTATGCACATACGCAGAAGTTATTGCATCTCAAAGAAAATCATGTAGAATGCTCAACATATAAGCCAACCCAGATGTCTGAATTCTTGATATGCTTATCTGTGATTTTTTCTTTAGCAGTTTCTTTCATGTATCTGTTAAAGAAAAAAATATAAGTTGTGACTAATATGAAGATGGTTCCAATCTATAGTACTCTTTTTTAGCCATCTAAATAAGCTATCTATTGGATCTCTCATGATTTGAGTCTCTTGAGTCTTGACACATAGAAAAGATATTTTATCTAGCTTGAGCATTAAAGTCAAGACAATTTAATTTTTTAATTTTATCAAGAAAAACAGAATGCATATGGAATCTCATTGTACATTATCTAGCTTTTTCATAATGACAAATAAAATAGAGACAAAAGAATGATAATAATAATAAGTGAGTGAAGACTACAAAAAAAGTTCTAGTTTATAGTACTAAAGAATCTACAAAAGATGCAGTTAAAGATTTGAATGACTGAAGGGGAAAAACTTCAAATTCTCACTGCAATGTTAATTTTCAGTAAATTTAACTGCAACTTTTTCAAATCCCTCCAAGCCACCTGCTAATTAAATAGAAAGAATATATATGCGAAATTGTTGTTATAGCTTGTGTAGAGGAGAAAAATAACCCAAATTAATAACTTACTAATTAATGGTTATTCTGCTGAAGCTCATTTTGTAAAATAGATGATTGCAGAAACCCAAAATGGTCATGGAATGAAGATCTCTCCTGCAAGAATAGCACAAACCATTGCGAGTAAGAAGAATCTTAACACAAAGTAATAAAGTAGAAATTTTCAAATAGGATATTAAACTATTAAACTATAAAGAAATAAAGTAGAATCTTAACACAATAATAAACCATAAACACTACATTTATATCATTCATGCTTGCTTCCTAAAGATTTAGTGCCTTATTATGAGGTTCAAGGAATTTAGTTTTCATGAATTGATCCCTTGAACTCTAATTTAAACATATATAAAGCTTTTGATTCTTATACAAACATCATTCAAATAGCAAAGAAACATAATAAAAAATGTGAAATAATGGAGCAGGGAAAGACAGCACATGAAAATGGGTTCTCCAAGGGAGATTACATAGCTTTATCAACAATTATAAAAAGTTATAAGACTCATGAGTACTAAATAGCCATAAATTTTGATATTCTAAATGCCTTTCTTGGTGAATCAGAGGACTCAGACAAAATAGTGTAATATGTTTCTTCTTGTTTTCTCCCCTTTTAACACAAACTATTAGAGAGGAAAAGATAGAGGCTTCTTGTATGTATATGGATACCAAAACAATCAAATATTAAAAACAGTGATATTCTTTTCTTTACATAGATTTCCAAGCTACCAAACAACATTCCAGTTACACTAAACGAATATCAAAAGAAGTAACGAAGAGAAGTGGGAATTACTTACGGCAGGAAAACGTGGGTCGAGCTTTTTCCTCATAAGATCAGACTTTCTAGGGCACTAATTTTTAAAACCAACAGATGAGAAAGAAAACGGTACCGATGAAACAGATTCGAAGCTTCAGATGATTTGAAAAGAAGACCTATTTTGAAGTTTGAATTTGAAATTTGAAACTCAAAATGCAAGGAGCACAAATGAAAATATCAGTGAATAAGAGCGGGAATATAAGAGATGCGACTATGCTAGCCATGAGAAAATGAAATTGTGAAATGTGAATAAATAAATTTTAAAAAAAAAGGCAAAAATTCTCATAATGTGACACCTGTTAGGAAAAAAGCAAAAATTCCCATAAAATGACACGTGTGCAACTCAAAGTCTCAAACATTATTTTATTGAATTTTATAGATAGATAGATTATAGATGACATGTGTGCAACTCAAACATTGTTTTATTAAATTTTATAGATAGATATGGATTATAGATTATAGATTTATAGATTATAAATAGATAAATAAATTATAAAAGATTATAGATTATAGATAAGTAATTTTATATTCTTTTAAGTAAACTTCAGTAAATACAATTTTTTCCATTGGGATCGTCATAAAGTGCAATATAGATAAATTAGTTAAAATCAAAACTTTGAAATTTGGCGGCAGATGAAAAAAAGTATAAAATAATATTTTTTTTTAAAAAAAATACAAAAAAAAAGTAGGAAAGAGACAAGAAAGGTTGAACTACAGGGCGTATCGTAGCTGGGTGGTGTTGGGTTTTTGTAAATGGTACTCTGAGATCGACCGCTTATCAACCCCTCGATAAAGAAACCCAACAATTCAGAAAACTTTCAAACCCACGTGCTTCTCCTTCTTCAATAATCTTCCATTTCCAATTTTAATTTTCAGAGTAGTTGTTGAGTTCAATTGGAAAAAAAAAATTGAAATCCCTTATTTTTATCTCTTGTTTCTTCAAATCAAATCTTCTTAATCTGTCTCTCTCGTTGCTGCTGAGAAGAACCCATATTCCTTTTCTTCTAGCAATGCCTCAAAATCCCAAATGTTAAGAAATCTCCTTCTACAACTACTTTGCCTTGTGACGTCTTAACCTTTTTCCCCATCTTTTGGTCTTTTTGCTGCTATATTTGTGTTAAGCTATTATTCTTCTTCCTGAGTGTCCATTAGAGAGAGATTCGTCGAGTTTAACATTTTCTGGGGAAAGAAAATGGATATTAGGAAATGGGGTATGGTTGGGATTCTTTGTGTTGCCTTTCTCTGCACAAGTGGTGCTGTGGAGCGAGGTCGAAATCAACCCACTGAAAGGATTTCAGGTAGGATTGATTTTGTTGATCCATTCAATGTTTCAATTCGTTTCATCTTTGTTTCTAAATTTACCTTATAAGAGTTGTTGTTATTCTAATTAATACTATTAATATTTCTAGTCTTGTTAACTTGAGCTGTTTTAGAGCTGATGGTTGTGGTCAATCTCTCTTTGGTCAAGGATTAGTCTTGCTAATTTCTGAGTCTGAATTCATTTAAGATCTAATTTACATGGAATTTGATTGGGCTATTTGTATATAGTAAGCTGTTGATGAGTTTATCTTTTTTTGTTTTTTTTTGAGTTGCCAAATTTGCTTCCAACAGTCTTTATGTAGATCTTAGATTCTAGCACCTCTTGTGATATCTTATCCTAAAATCACCTTTTGAAGTGGTAAACCTACTATTAGAAACTACACACTAAATATTGTCATGCTGGGTTTAATATTTTGAATTTGAGCTCAACTTTAAGTCTTCGTTGCCAACTTGCTTAGACCACTTGGCGTAGTTTCTGAGTCTTTTATTATCCAGCTTAACTGAATAGTTTTATAATTGATACCATGGCTTTTCTGACTTTTACTTGTCTGCTGTATTTGGTCAGTTAAGTGTTTGATATATCAGCATAGGATTAAGCTGTAGTCAACTTTCACTAATTCACTGTGATTTGGTTGAGTTCTGTTGACTGTGTTTTGTTATGCAGTAATCCCTTATCTAATCTCACATCCCCTATAAGAAAGTGTAGTTCTTGAGTAAATAGAGTAAGAGACTGATGGGGAGCAAATCCTATCAATTTGTTCACAAGTCTTCTCTTGCTTCTCATTGTGAGTCAATGTCAGCAACTATCTTTAGAATATAGGAGAAGCACAATTGCATGGCTTGAAGACAAATCAAAGATAGTATATAAAGGAAGAGAACTAGTCATTGCCATATATATGTTGTTAGCTTTGTTATTGAAGTGATGCTATTTTGGAGCACTATATATTACCAAGGTAAAGATGAATGAAGTGAAAGTTTAATGGTCTAATTGATCTGATATATCTAAAGGTGGCTTTGTTATATAGGCGTGGATATACACAACTGGGGTTTAAATATTTCTCAAGGAATTGCATTAAGCAATTCTTGTACTATTGATTTTCTGGACTGGACTCAAGTACAAATATCCTAAACTTCACGTGATAATAATTATTTATATCAGTATGTTTTATATAGATGATACGAGACAAGCAAGTAATTAATTATCTGTATAATGGTTGAACCGATTGCAGGTAGTGCTGGTGATGTATTGGAAGATGATCCAGTTGGAAGGTTGAAGGTTTTTGTTTATGAACTTCCTAGCAAATATAACAGGAAGATTCTGCAAAAAGATCCAAGGTGCCTCAATCATATGTTTGCGGCCGAGATCTTTATGCATCGGTTTCTCTTATCTAGTGCTGTTAGAACCCTTAATCCTGAAGAAGCAGATTGGTTTTACACCCCTGTGTACACGACCTGTGACTTGACTCCTAATGGACTCCCCTTACCTTTTAAGTCACCGAGAATGATGAGAAGTGCTATACAGCTTATTTCCTCAAACTGGCCTTATTGGAACCGGACTGAAGGGGCAGATCATTTCTTTGTGGTTCCTCATGATTTTGGTGCATGCTTCCATTATCAAGTAAGAACTTTAGTATATCATATTATATGTTATTTTTTAACTTAGAATTTTGTCTGTTGCTGTTTAAGTTATTGAATCAATTGTTTGGTGTGTCGAGAAGTGAGTCAGATTCCACTTAGTACAGTACATGAAAGCGTGAAATTCTACCATTTTTTTTTTATCCAGGAAGAGAAGGCAATTGAAAGAGGAATTCTTCCATTGCTACAGCGTGCTACTTTGGTTCAGACATTTGGACAGAGGAATCATGTGTGCTTAAAAGAGGGTTCAATCACTATTCCTCCATATGCACCACCACAGAAAATGCAGACCCACTTAATCCCTGAAAAGACTCCCAGATCCATTTTTGTTTACTTCCGAGGATTGTTTTATGATGTTGGAAATGACCCCGAAGGTGGTTACTATGCAAGGTAACAGCTATCTTCATAAGCTTATCTGCATATTAATGTCAACTTGCGTCCTTTAATTTAAAATGCAGGCCAGTTTTTAATTAACGCATCAGATTTTGGTTCCATTAACTATAAATGTTCTAACTAGCAAAATTGATTGTTTCTTTAACATAACAGAGGTGCAAGAGCAGCAGTGTGGGAGAATTTTAAGGACAACCCACTTTTTGATATTTCCACTGAGCACCCGACCACGTACTATGAGGACATGCAAAGCGCTGTGTTTTGTTTGTGTCCACTCGGCTGGGCGCCTTGGAGCCCAAGGTTGGTTGAAGCTGTGATATTTGGCTGTATCCCAGTTATAATTGCAGATGATATTGTTCTACCATTTGCTGATGCAATCCCATGGGAAGAGATTGGTGTGTTTGTTGATGAAGAGGATGTTCCTAAGTTGGATACTATACTCACATCTATTCCACCCGAAGTAATATTGAGGAAGCAGAGACTGCTTGCAAATCCATCCATGAAGCAAGCTATGCTGTTCCCACAGCCTGCTCAACCAGGTGATGCTTTTCATCAAGTTCTAAACGGACTCGCGCGTAAGTTGTCACACGACAGGAGTATTTACTCAAAACCGGGACAGAAAATCTTGAATTGGACTGCTGGCCCTGTGGGTGATCTGAAACCTTGGTAGCAGTAAAAACAGTTTTTCTTTGAGGCAATTATATGATTCTTTTATATTGCTTGGTCAATCCAAGTGTTCATAAGGGTTACCAGTGAGGATGCTGGTTTTTTCACTATCAATGTAAACTGTAAATTTTGATAATTCTTTCAGACAATATATTAGATCATGTTACCCATTTTGCAGCTCTAGCTGTGTTTATTTCTCTCACTTTGTATATACTCATTGAATAATAACGAGGTTGTAATCAGAGCAAGGCTTAAAATTTGTGTTTTAATCTCCCATCCACTGGTTTTTAAGAAAGCTAGGTGACAGTAGTGTGTGGTTGTTTTATGGTCAGAATGTGGCTGATAAGGGAGGGAAATGGTTATACCATTCATGAATTTTAGACTTGAATTTCTGATTGATTTCGCATTGGGAAACTTTTACTATTGTAATTAATAATTATCCTTGAAATTGCTGCAATTGCTGGCATATACTTGTATCTGAACAGCAAGTTATAATTTGAATGTCTGGTTGAATTTGTCAAAAAGAACATTTAAATTCAAATCTTAGTGGAAACTCAATGAACAAAATGTACTCATAATTTAATCCTGTTATTTTTATTTAGTCAATTCCAATTCTAGTTGGTTTCACTGTGTTCTTTATGTTCACTCTCATACATCATACCCCATTTCCCATTTACCCCTAACTTAAACTGAAAAATCCTGGTAGAAGAACTAAGATAGTCCATTTGACTTTCATTTACTTTCTACAATGAATTAGGGATTTTACATGAATCAACTCTTGTCTCTGGCTAATCTAGCCATTGCAAGGTGAAAAGATTACACATGGTCTCCCATAAGTCCATAAAGAGATAAGCATCAGAATGAAACGAATCAGATCATGCAATCTCATGGGAAACAGTAGGCGCATATTATGCAATCTCTCACCACCCATTTTAGATTTAATGAAATCATGAGTGGAGCATCATCATTTAAACCCCTAACTTTCTGTGGAAATGCTAGAAACCCAAGAACTAAGAAGTGAGCTCTTTATTGGCCGTTGCTTTTACTATTTAGACAAAATATTGATAATAAAATAGTAATAATGAAAGGAAAAATAGAAAAAAATAAAATAAAATAGGCATTATAATGGCAGATCACTAAACTAACAGAATTACACGTAATGGTTGTACTTGTATGAAAGGTTATCATTCTTGCAAGATAAATGAACCCTCTATTCTTCTGTCCATGGAAGGTGGAGGAGGGAAATTCAAGGGAGAAACCATGTCATTGAAACTGGAGGTGGGTGCAGGCTTGAACTCATAAGGTCCTTCCTTTGGTCCCCAAACCTGCAATCAGATAGCAAAATATAGTTTTCGGCCAAAAAAAAAAGATAGCAAAATGTAGTTGTGATTTTGTTCTTTTTCTTTTCTCAGCTATTTTCTTTTTGCAAGAGAGAAAATCTACATTTTAGTCCTTAAATTCATCCCAAAAATATGATTTAGTCCACAGATATTGGAAATATACTTTTTAATCTCTGATTTTTTATATTATTATAATAAACTATTTAGTCCCTATAGATAGTGTTTTAGGGACTATATAGTTAACCTTTGTAAAAAAAAAATCAAAGATTATCAAGTGTATTTCCAATATTCAGTGACTAAATTAGAGTTTTATGACAAATTTAATGACAAAAATAGGTTTACTCTTTGCAAGAATACATTAAAGTGAGGCATTCTGTCAAACTAAATAAAAATAGATGAAGAAATTAACAATAAGACGAACTTGATTTCCATCATCATCGTAACCCCTATCCCAAGTATGTATCTCCTTATTTTTCATCACTGTAAGTTCTGAAGTACAGTAGGTTGCTCCATTCTGCAATAGAAAGGGGGAACAAAAAATTAACTGAATCCAGATTCAAAGAAATGCCAACAAACCCAACACATACACATAAAAGCAGATAAGGAAACAGAAAATTACCCATGAATTAGGAAACCCGCCAGGTGGGGTTGAACCTTCGTATAAGCAGCGTTTTCCACGTGGACATCGCTTTAGATGTATCGTTGTCAAATGCTCTGCTATATCCTGCAAAGCGCACTAGTCTACTTCAGGAAAAGTCAACCAAGCTTATACCATTTCTGGGCATGCATATATATATATATATATATATATGGCTACTTCCATGCAGATTCAATTTGAAATTCTAGGACTTTCTATCTTTCATCAATACATTTTAATTTTATCTTGTAATTTCTTAATTCTTTTCTATTCACTCAACTCTCAACTTCTATCACTGTTATAATAACATCCTAGCTTTTCATTTTTTAATTGGTCTCTTCTCTCCCGTGTTAATTTCTTTTCTTCACTTAACCTCTATACTGCAATTTTAAACATCCTAAAACTTTCTTTTTTCTTTTCATCAATGTATTTTCTATCTTTTTTCAATTCTTTTCACCACTCTCTTACACTTGCGCGTTTTGACCTGACTTGGAATGTCAATGCTTACCCCAATGACTTCTTCAGATTGTGGACGCTGATCCTTTGAGCGATCACAGAAATTCTTGTATTCCTCCATGTCTCTAATGGCATATGTACTTAGCTGTCATCAAACAGAAGCTAATATTAACACTATAATTTAAAACAAAAATGTACAGTCTGCCAGCAGTAATAAGAAGAATATATTATTTTCTTGCCAAAGAGGAGGTACCAAGCTTCCTATATCAGGAGGAATTCAGTAAGTTACTTTTATTCACCACAGCATTAGCATAATTAAATTAAGAAACATTGTAAAAATAAAAAAATAAATAATATTCATTAAGGTATGGGGAGTTGTATGTGCGCGCGCACACACACGAGAGGAGCAGGGAAGAAGAAAATGATAATACATTCTCTTTCAATGCTGTTCTCTTCCAAAGAAACATAAAGCTCCATTCCCTTCATATAAGGCCTCAATAGTCAATACCACTTTATGTAGTCAATGATGGCAACAAGGTAGGGCAACCTAATTTACCCAATTTAAATTATGGCTCTCAAGGACGGAGTGTCAAAATTTAACCAATCTTCACAAAAAAAAGTTATCACAATTATTAAACTAGAGATAAGAGTGCATCAGAATTACAAAGATACGAGTTCCACAGATGAATGCTAAAAGGCTAGAAGAAACAACTAAAAGGACATAATTAAAGTGATTAAGACACACCTCAACGTCGCATTTCAGCTCTTTTGGACAAGGTTTTACCATAAGAAACCTCTGCATAACGATGATAGTTAAAAAACAATTTTGTATCACAGGGAAAACTAAAAATAATAAGGTGCAGATTCCAGAGGAAGCTACCTGACGAAAAGGCTTTTGTGGACTTCTCCAAAATGCCTATCAATATAAGGAAAATATTCACTGAGCTACTCACAAAATATAGGAACCAAAGAATGTAAACATTGAAGATACTAATAGACTTGTATTATTTTACCCACTTGTTCAAAATACAGGACCTTTGAACCATCCACTAGTTCTGCCGCCGGGCATGTAAGCATTCTACACAAATCAAAGTTCAATGATTCATTTATGAGATATTTTGTTCTCCCAATCACAAAAATAAGAAGAAAATGAAAATAGATACAGTCCTCTATTCTAATCACCCCCCCTCCACTTTCTCCTTCATTCCAAACTTAAAAATCCACAAAGAATAGCAACTTACTAAAAAATGACAACTTACATTTCATCAGTTGTTGAAAGAGTAAAGAAGCTAATTCTAACCAGAAGCTTCTGATAATAAAAGAGGTGAAGTAGATGCAGCTAAAGTGCAAGTAAGAGCCATCATACCCTGAAGAAACTCTCAGTTTTCTATTTCAACTAAGAAACTAATGAAACAAAATGAAGAGAATGAATACCATACCTCATATTGAAGTAATTATCAGGGTCTCTGGACGCTTGCTCTTTGGAATACTACATCTCAAAATTAAACCCAAAATTAGGAAAAAGAGGATAATTCACCACAGGCAACATACTAGCAGCAGAAGTGAAAAGAGCAAATATAGTGGAAAGATTGATAAGTACCAACCTTTTCGCCAGCGAGGGATTGTGATACAATACGGGCATGGTCCCAACGTGTGGTAGACTTACTTAGTCGCTTCACCAGAAGTGCACCTCCAATGAGTATCAGAGTCTTCACCACCAATCCGCGAGCCCGATGCCATCCATTAGAATCGTTCGAATCCGACTCGTTACCCATGTAATCTGTTTCCTTAAGTACAAACAAAATTCCCCGAGATTAAAGAATCACCTGAATCTCGCTATTTTGAATAATAGAACCATAATCTCCTTCAACTTCACAGTTCACTCGAATTCGCCTTTGCGAAGAGAATTCAGGAAGTTCTCGAGTAAAACTGAAAAGGGTTTCAGTTGAAGAGAAAAACCAGAGGTGGGTGGTGATTGAAATTGAAGAAGTTGCAGCAATGGCGTGAGTAGTAGCTGCTTCGTCAATCAATTATGATCATTTTACAGAAACAGTGATAGATACTCACTCACACAGCCAGCCCAAATTTTTTGCAGCCCTTCTCGGTTGAGACTTGAAATTGGAATAATAAGGAATTTTGGTCTGAAATGAAAAAAACTCAAACATAGAAGAAACTTCGATCTCCTTCCTTGGGTTCAATATCTTTTTTTTTTTCTTAAGAAAATAACCATAACCTATTCATGAGGCCAAATTTGTGGGTCAGTGTATCTTTAGGATATTGAATATCAGATTGATTAGTTAGGTTATGGTTATTTTGTAAAAAAAAAAAAAAAACTTATGGGCTAAATTTGTGTGTCAGTGTATCCTTTAGTTATTACTTATTAGTTGTTTTTTGTATTTGTTTTTAATTAAAATAAAAAAATACTTTTCTTAATATTGGAATCATCTACAATCATTAATTTATTTTGTTAAACATTATAATCATTTGTGCATTTTTTAATTTTTTTTAATATTGTAACTTGTTTGTGACTTTGTGGCTTANTATACAATTGATAAAAATAATAATAGATATGTATTTATTACAATTAAAAAAATATTTAGTAGTATAAAATATAAATATGTATAGTAAAAAATTATTTTTTTTTTTAAAAAAAAAATGAGGGTACCCCGGGCCGGGCCGGGTCTAGAGAGACTAGACCCGGACCCGCCCCGAACAGCCTCGGGCCGGGTCTGGCCGGGCCGGGCCTTTTTTGTACACCCCTAGAATCTGTGTTATCAAATTGTTTATTACTTAGATCAATTTCTTATTAATAGTTTCAACTATGAATTCATTAAATTAATAGCCAAATAAATCAAATTAATATATATATATATATATATATCAAGTAAAACTTTCAAATTAAATTAAACTCATAGTGATTAGTGACTCTGAAGTATTTATATTTAAATTTTACAACACATACAAGTTTTTTTCAAAAAAAAATGAAACACTAGTTCTTTATCTAATAAACAAGTCATAATCAAAGAAGATTTGGAGGAGTTGTGGCAGTGACAATATGTAGCATGCCCTTCATCTAATAAACACAAGTTCTTAATTTTTTTTTTAAGTACAAACACAGGTTCTTACTTTGTTTTCTGTTTTTGGTCAGAACCTTCTTTATCTAACACAATATTTTTCTTTAGAAAAACACAAATGCTGAAGATGGTCCAGACTCCAGATCTTTCTTATACACAAGCGAAAATGGTCAATTTGGCAGCCCATTAAAAGGAGAAACAAAAACCCTTCTCAGCCCATATATGCTTAGAATAACCAAATTGTTAACATTGTCCATGTACTGACCAAAAATTGTCCATGTATTAAATTTGAGAGAAAATTCATAACTTAGTCCTCAAAAAGTTATTGATTGACAGTTCAGTCCTTAAAAAATTAAGATATACAATTTAGTCCCTGAAAGAACAAAACAATATATTTGTTTGTCATTTTTATAGACTAAAAAATATACTGTTTAATTCTTTTAGAGACTAATAAGTATACTATTTACTTAGAAATCATTTTTAATTAAAAAGAAATTTATTTAAAAGGAAAAAAGAATTTTACAACAATGAAGTTGCATATTCAGACAAAAAGAAAAGGGTAAAGTACTCATTATATAAAAAATAATAATAAAAGACTTTATGAATTTTTATTTTTGTACAAAAGACTGTCTTTATTAAGACTTTTATATAAGGAAATAAATTTTTTTATATATAATAATTTAATTATTATTATATTTTACATTGATCTAAAATTAAAATTAACAAATATTGTAATTGGTAATGACCAAAAATATAAAAAGTTTCACAACAATTACAATGACGGGCACCACCTCAATTTATTATTTGACAGTGACATTACTGAAATTAGAGAGAAAAATAAATAAAAAATAATATAAATTATATGCATATAGTTAAATGAATTTCAAATATTCTTCTCTCTATCATAATATGTCTAGATAATTCAAATACATGGAAGATACGTTTAATTAAATTCTTAGACGGCAAAAATGGAAAGACATCAAACCCAATTATCGTTGCCAATTTATCTTTTATGGTAAGAAAATATAGCTGTAATGATAAAATCGACACTCATTTTTATTTATAGTCAGATTAATTTCAACGCAAGTTCTGAATAAATTCCATTTTACACGTGGAGAGATGTCATTGGCTGAGAAAACAGTGGGAAAAAGACAATAAAAAAGGTTAAAGCTTGAACTTCACAGGGTTTTGGTGTGGAGCAAACCCCCTTTTTGGTCCCTCAATTGTAACTGAGTCGAGGAATCGGTCCCTCAATTGTGGGAAACTACAACTCAGTCCCTCAATTGTACAATCCCGTTTACGTTTTGGTCCCTCACGTTTGGTCCGTTAGTGATAGAGGTGTTAAGTGATGACGTGTCACCGTTATCTGCTTAGGTGGCCGTTAAATGCTTAGTTGAGGGACCAAATCCTCGACTCAGTAACAATTGAGGGACCAAAAAGGGGGTTTGCTCAAATTAATATCCAACTCATTTCTACTTGACACCTCATTCAAACTACTCTCTTGCAATTTGGTCGCAAAACCCTTAAGTCCCCTAAAACTTTTTTTAATCCTCTTCTTCATCTTTTTCATCTTCTTCATTCATTTTAGTCCCAAATCCTAAAAATAAAATTGTAAAGTATCCCAAAACCTTTCCAAACATTCCAATTTAGTCCTTAAATGTATTAAAAACCCTAAAAAAATCTACTTTGAGTTCATTTATTTTATCCCATTATTCTCAATTTATTAAATCATAATTAAAAAAAACATTTTAGTCCCTGAACCGTAATTTCTTCATCTTCATCTTCATCCTCATTCCTCTCTCATCTTTCATTCCTCACCGCCGATCCTACTGCTTCAACCAAATCCTTAAACATCAAAATGGCTCGATTCTTCAAATTTTTAAACATTCTCTCGCTCGATTCTTCAATTTCTGGGTTTGATTT
>QANZ01024293.1:0-19402 GCA_003254925.1 Chamaecrista fasciculata | reverse complement strand
GTGAAAGCATCAACCAGCCACACAATCGGGGGAATATCGAAGCATAGAGAGACCTCACAAACTCAAACCAAAATGAGTAATCCAACACCACAAGATACAAATGGAAGAAAATAAATGCAAAAGCAAGCGCATCACTATTTTTAGCTTGAGATCAACCAGTCCAACATCGTTATAATCAAAAGAAAAAGCTCCCAATAATGATAGCATATACACCAACATGAAATCACTCAATCAACCTCTCATCAAAAGTAAGGAAATGAGAACACACAGAGAACTCGAAAAGTCTAGCATCTAGTTGGAGGGGGAGTATTGTTGGTCAAAACAGTGTTTGTTAAAATGTATGTCACTTTCTACACCTAATTGTTTCCAATTGGTCATTTCTTGCTTCATAGGACATAGAAGTCCTTAACGAAGGAGGGACACTCCTGATAACAATACTGACCTTGAAGACATAAAAGTTCAAGAATCGAGAAGAAAANATTTTAAGATATGAAAGTTTAATTAGCAAAATATTTCCACCATTTTATAAAACCCAGAAAATTATTATTAGTGGCTAAGATCCATATTTCACCAAAGTTTACCGTCGCGGAGGCGATCATGCACCCTTTGGTTATTTAGGTAGGTAACTCTTTACCAATCATGTCACGACCCAAAACTAGACACGTGACCGGCACGAAATGCAAGAAGAGTCTCACACTCCGTAAGCCTATAATTAAAAGAAATCACATGCTAAACTAAAATTACACAAATGATATTGTCATCTACAATTTACTATAACAAATTTTACACAACCAAACATCATGTCTGTGAATTTATAGAGCAACTCTAGAGTATAATAATAAATAATGTATAACCTGGCACACACGGACAATATGTGTTTCGTCTTCTTAGGAAACATCACCTGCTCAACACTTCACACCTTTTAAACCTGCATCTAAAAAAAAATTAAGTGGAGGGGAATGAGTTTTGCAACTCAGTGAGCGACTAACGCACTCCAATCGTGGTGCCGGGCACCACCACGTAGGGAGAGAGTTACCAACAACACACATTTATAAAAATAACTTCTAACAACATCCGTTTAACCAAATAATTCTAACATATGCAACGATTAAAAAGTAATTCAAATAACAAGACTTAACAATTCAACTAGAGGTAGCAAGTGAACTTTTAAAAGAAATTGAAATATAAGTACAACAATGGGTTTAGGAAAACCTTATGGCAGAAAGGAAATTCAAAGTTTATTTAAAAAGGAATAAAGTTTGCATAAAGTTTTAATATAAATGTGACAAAATAAGTTTTCATGTTTTGTGAAAGTAAAATTAGGGAATAATATCAAGTTATGAAACCAGCTTTCCAATCTCCTTTCAAGAATCAAAATGTGATCAGATGAAATATTGAAACCGTTCTTCAAAGGTATAACTCATAAAGATCTTACAATCAAGCCCTTTAGGGTCATTGAGTGAAAGAAAGACTCATTAGTGATTTACAAATTAAGTCAAATGTCTTGACACTAAGATTATAGATCTCTATCCAATCATGCTTGTAGAACAAAAATAGATCATATCTGAGATAAGTTAATTCTGACAAAAGTAATTTAGTAAAATGAAATAATTACGTGAAATTCTCAATTGAAGTGAACCCTCACTCTATAAAAAAATTATTTGATATAAAACCATGAACAACAAAGTGATTGTTACCTCGATAGCCTCTACTTGGAGGATAGCCAACAGTGTAGAATCATTTGTTTGCAACTAACACCAATTTCAATACAACTAAGATGCAACAATTAATTCACCACCAATCACAAGTAACACACAATTATGAGATTTCAAGTCTGCCTCCACTCATGAGGGAACCGCACACAGCATCACCTCAAGTTCTCAGCCCGTGGGGACCGCACACAGCTTTTCACCCATCGGGACCGCACACAGCATTATCTCAACCCGTGGGGACCGCACACAGCTTCTCACCCATCGGGACCGCACATAGCATTATCTCAACCCATGGGGACCGCACACAGCTTTTCACCCATCGGGACCACACACAACATTATCTCATTCATTCAACAATAAGACACACACCAAAGAAAGTAAAAATTTTCAATCAATATCACTACCAGTGCTATCAATTACAAACACAATCAAACACAATTACAACCACAATTACAAACACAATCACAATCACTATTACAAACACAATCACAAGCACAAGTACAAGTACAAGCACAAGCACAATCAAATTTAATCAAGTCAAAACATGCACATTCAAATAAAATAAATAAATATTACCACTAGCATCAATCAACAGTAACTAAACATTTAATCTTAATAATATTAATATTCAACGTCACACCCTTATCAATTCATCAAACAAATAATATTCTAACAACCCATAGGTCAGCCAATCATCACACTTGATTTGCAAGTAAAGCACAATATCAGTATTTCCACCTCAACCCATCAAGGAGCTCAAAAGTCATCACCTTGATGCTCAAGGGAGCACACACACCATCTATTCGTATCCACTTTAACCCAACGGGAAGTATACAAGGTATATTCATATTCAACCTCAACCCGATAAGGGGCACACGTACTATATATATATACCAACTCAGACCGTCGAGGAGCACACGCATCCATAATCATCTTCCAACCAATCAATGATAAACAACACACTAGAATTTCTTCAAGAATGTCATCTTCAATGTCACAACCAACACTTTGGGTAAGCAAACATATTCATATCCTGACTACAGTCATTTTTATAAAAAAACAATTCATTTGCAACAATTAGAATTAACTATGAGAATAATTGCAATTTCGCTATCTTAGGCAAGTATTAACAACAGAATTCATTCACCTAACAACGTTACCATTCAGCATATCAACCCTCAAGTAAGGCCAAGATAAGAAAGCCGCTCACCCTTGCAGATCAAGTAGTTTCCATAGCTCCCTTCATACCTATCATCAACTGGTGCAAGACATCTGGAAGCATTAAAACAATCTTGATAACATGACCAACACTACTATTCAGGAGACAATCCCAACGACCCAAAGGTCTAAAATACCGCAAATCATACTTTAACAAGTTAGCTAACGAATTACAAAAGGACCCACTAATCAAGGACTTATATTACTCTTTCCTATACCCACTTAGAATCCTAACATCTTAATCAAGAAACCTACAAGAGGCTTTAGTATCAATTTGGGAGCTTTAACAATAATTTGAAGTCCAAAAGTTGAAGATTAGTTCATAAGAAAATTTTAAAACTAAAATCGATCTCACAAGTTGACACATTCCTTTCTTTCAAGTTTAACTTGCATACAATGATTCCCACTTTTTCAACGCAAGATTATTATTTCAAAACCCTTCATAATCCCAAAGGATTGCAGTTAATTCATCAAAACTATCAAAATCACCCATAGGGACCAAAATGAAATTTTAAAGTTTTGTGCATAGTAAATAAATTTTAAAACACCTTTTCTAAATTCAAATCAATACATTAGAACTCATTTTTATCATCCATATAACATATCCGAACCATTAATTTTATGAAATTAGAGAAATTCGGTCAAAACCCCAATTAAAGTTTTACTTAAATTTTCTATCGTGTCTCAAAAATGGAGAAAGTGGAACCAAGCTCTACTTCAATGAAAAATATTCCTCCAACATAACTAATTTGCCCCATTAAAACCATTAAACTCAAGAAACATGAAAGATTCAACAAGAATTTGATTTAATGAGAAACCCTAGGACCTATTTGTTCATGAGAGTGGAAGCCAAGATGTCAAACAATAAACCATGGATTTGTGGTGACTAAAACATCAAGAATTGCATAAAAACAACAGCTCACAAGATTTACAACAGCAGAAATTAACAGATTTGAGAAAAATGGAACAATGGAATGGATAGAGGGAGATAGAGCTACCTAGAAGAAGAGGAAGAAAGAACGGTGGCAGTGGTGGCTCACAGCGGCTGGCCGGCAGCTTCTGACCGCCGTCGGTCATCGGCGGAGGAGTGGCGGTGGCAGAGAGTGGCTGGGCAGCAACTATGGTGGTCTGGTTTGAGAGGAATGACGAAGGAAGAGAGAAACTCCACCCATGAGTGAGAAAAGGATCGCATGAGCTGATATACTAAGTGTGGGGCAGTTTTGTAAATTTTAGAAGTTAGGGGGGATGAACTGCTATTAAAGTTCAGTGCTCTAAGAACTAGAATTTACGAAAATGCCCAAAATAATTTGAATTCTTTCAAACTAGTCCCTAAAAACTCAATTTTAGAAGTAGAATTTCAAGACAAAAATTATATTGCTAGCTTCGTTGCGTTGAGTAGATTCCAAATATGTAATTTGTTTTTGAAATCTTCACCTCCCACATCTTTCAATTCTTACTCAAAAGTATCATTTATCAGGTCTATAGAAAAACCCAGATAAAATTTTAAACTTCGTTCGCTCCCAAATTTTTACCACAAGCCTAATAAAATATGGAGATTCAAATAAGACAATTAAAATTCTAAACTAATGAGTTTACTAATTTCTAGAAATAAAAAATATATATATATATATATAATATAAAACTACTAATACAGACCTAAAACTAGACTGAAATGCTATCTAAACTACCAATGACCTTTAATGCCACTCTAATCTATCTCAAAACTCTACTATGAAATTCTAGGTTGTCACAAATCACATCTCATGTGACTCTTAGATCTTTATGGGACTGTATCATCATATGATACATATTATGGCATGTTTATCCCATCTAATGCCTNAGACCAAAAACTAGACTGAAATGCTATCTAAACTACCAATGACCTTTAATGCCACTCTAATCTATCTCAAAACTCTACTATGAAATTCTAGGTTGTCACAATCTTCCCCCCTTAAGAAATTCGGCCCCCGAATTTCATGCCACAAACAAACTTGGCACATCAATTACTACTCTGGTAATTAGATTTGAGGTGTTTAAGAGAAAGATAAGCTCATGATAGGAAACTAAAGTAAATGCTTTTAGCCATTGACTTTCTAACAAAGTATATTTGTCCATTATAGGACAGATCTTGATCAACACTTGCTCATTGTAAGATACCTCCCATAGTCCCAGAACAGCAAGGTAGAAACACAAGTTCAATGATTCCTTTAAAGAGGACTTGAAATTGATTGACAAATGATTCCTAGGATGTCGTCCTCCCACTTTTATCGACTATAACTAGTCTTTTTCACATTGCGATACACACTAGGAGGAAAGATAAGGAGAAGACAAAATCTGCAAACTTGTACTGTTAATGCACTAATCATTAATCATTAGCCAAAGAAATGCAATAATCATTAATACCCTTTTCTTAGAGCTAATGTACTCAAGGTACATTTCGGAGGCTCAACACACACAATTAAACAATTGGATGCAGGGTACCCTTTACACTACTCCTAATAATTAAGGCTAATGATAAAGCATACTTGGAGCAAGAAATTAAACACATATAGTACTAACTCAAGGGCACTGTCTATAGTCTTACCAATTAATATCAACGTCATTATAGGCACCGCTTGGTTTTGTTTACATCAGGACATAGAAAACACACAAGATCCTCACGACTTGACTTAAGCCCTAAGCCACATGGAAGTATGTCAATACAAATTCATTGAGGAAAATGGAACATTACCCCACTACGAACCATAACAGTAGGAATGCATTAGAAGGCAAAGTGAATTGCAAACAAGCACTCACCCATTTTGACACTACATCATTCATGACAAGATATTTGAAGAAGAAATAGCAGAAAGGGAGCATACTTAAAACTTAACGTCATAGCACCATCAAAATTTAATCAAGCATGTACTAAGAGAATAAGCATGCATAACAACCATTTAAAGTATGCAAATAAGCTAAGACATGCACTCCTAATGGTTACATGACACATTTGAACACTTAAAAATATCCAAAAACTCATAAACTTACACGTCAAAACAGACTTTTCAAAAGGTTTGTAAACTTTAAAGTGCCTCGAGATGCACAAAATCGAAGTCTATGGAGTTCAAATCAAGAATTTAAACAAAGTTGAAGGACATTTTAAAGTGCTAAAATAATACCCAAAATGCAGTTTAACTCAAAGGGCAATCAAATCAAAATTTCATATCATGTTTCTTTCTTTGCACATTTTTTCAGAGTGCCCATAACCAACCAACACTCAATAAAATCAATAGAAAACCAAATCAGAATTTCAACCGTGCTGTGGAACACTTTAGAGAAGCCAAAAATCACCAATACACAATTAATTCAATAGGGAATCCAATCAATTAAAGAAATCATGTTTTGGCACCCTTTAAAGTTCCCAAGGACGCCCAAAACACAGTCTGATCACAAGGCCATTAAATCAGATTTGTAAAGCAGACTTAAGAACACTTTAAAGCACTAAGAGACCCCCAAAACGTATTTGAGTGTATGAGGTTCAAAACGGAAAAATTAAAACTTGATTTAGCACAATTTAAAAAGCTAAAACGTGTGCAAAATACCATTAGATTTAGAACGTATGAGGCTCAACACGAAAAATCAAAACAAGCTAAATGACATCTACTTCCCATCCTCCTATATCCAAAACACAAAATGGGGGGATAGTGAAAGCATCAACCAGCCACACAATCAGGGGAATATCGAAGCACAGAGAGACCTCACAAACTCAAACCAAAATGAGTAATCCAACACCACAAGATACAAATGGAAGCAAATAAATGCAAAAGCAAGCACATCACTATTTTCTGCTTGAGATCAACCGGTCCAACATTGTTATAATCAAAAGAAAAAAAACTCCCAGTAATAATAGCATATACACCAACATGAAATCACTCAATCAACCTCTCATCAAAAGTAAGGAAATGAGAACACACAGAGAACTCGAAAAGTCTAGCATCTAGTTGAAGGGGGAGTATTGTTGGTCAAAATAGTGTTTGTTAAAATGTATGTCACTTTCTACACCTAATTGTTTCCAATTGGTCATTTCTTGCTTCATAGGACATAGAAGTCCTTAACAAAGGAGGGACACTCCTGATAACAATACTGACCTTGAAGACATGGAAGTTCAAGAATCGAGAAGAAAAACACAAGACATCCTAAGTGTTCTCACAATGTCAGCTTGAATCATCATTATGCCCGGGATTCATAAAGATGACCAAGATAACACTTGAGACCACTATTAGCTCCACTAGACTTAGTGACAACCTGGCTCTGATACCAACTTTGTCACGACCCNNNNAACCCATGCAGGACTCTCCGGGTCGGTCCAGCAATTTGTAACCCTTACATAATTGCACCATGACTCTCGAGAAGCATCTCGTGCATGTATCTCTATACACCGAGGTCATGCTGGTCTTGGTTCATTTACGCTCCCACGTGAATGATCGACCAGGGACAGTTTTAGATTATTTATCATATAATTAATCAAGGACTGTTATCATAGTAAACACGCTAATAATATGATAACGATTAATTTATCTCCATAAATTAATTAATATGTTCAAAACATATTTATAAAATGATTGGCCCTAGGGCACAATCTCCAACAGAAAGTCATCCATAATCCAAACCACAACTTTCTCGATTTCCTGAGTAAGTCCCATTTCCTAGCGTGGCCATGCATTTCCTAGACAGACTCATCGAGGGCGCCAGTTAGATATCTCTCATGTTAATGAGGGACAAAATCCCATCTTGGCCAATCCACATTCCTTAGCATGGCAATCAACCAAACCCGTACCTAGCCCTTATGGCTACCCTGCTACGGGCAACGTTAGACTAGGCCAAAGTCTGACAACTGCAACGCCGGAATAATGATGACCTCAGGTCTAAGGCGTCGTGACAGGCGTACAGGAGAGGCAAGCTGATGACTAAACCCATGCAGGACTCTCCGGGTCAGTCCAGCAACTCGTAACCCCTTACGTAATTGCACCATGACTCTCGTCCTAGCATCTAGTGCATGCATCTCTATGCACCGAGGTCATACTGGTCTTAGTTCATTTTCGCTCCCACGAAAACAATCGACCAGGGACAGATTTAGATTAATTATCTCATAATTAATCACGGAATGTTATCATAGTAAACATGCTAATAATATGATGACCATTAATTTATCTCCATAAATTAATCAATATATTCAAAACATATTTATAAAATGATTGGCCCTAGGGCACAATCTCCAACAGAATATACATAATAATATGATATGAGGATGAGCTCTTGAAGAGCTACATCAATGGAGCATATAGGATTGTTCCTGAAGAACTAATCCTTTTGAGGACTAATTTGTCTCTTTATTTTCCCTTCTTCACATTTTCTATTTGGTTTACAACAATTTCTAATTTTTTTTAAGGTGCAATCTTCTTCTATTTCAATTATTACATTTTTTTAAAAAAAAATTAATTATCTTCACTTTTGTAGGAATTTTGGTCCTCAAACTATGAACTCAGTTTCCTTGGATCCTAAAACTATTTTTGGTTTAGTTTATTTCATCAAACTATGTGATTAGTTTCATTTTGGTCCTCAAACTTTTTTTTGTTCTATTTTTGTGTCCAAAAGAATCCGATTTCAACCTTTCTATATTTTTGTGAGTAAAATATACAATTCAATCCCTAATTTTTTTTATGGTATAATCTTACTACTTTTTTGTAAAAATTTAAAAAAATTAAAATAATTTATTTGTTGGAATTGTTGGCAGTTTGGTTCTCAAACTATGGGATCAGTTTTGTTTCGATCATAAAACTATTTCTGGTTTTGTTTTATTGTCAAACTACGAGATGAGTTGCATTTTGGTCCGTAAACCATTTTTGGTTCTATTTTCATGTCCAAAATAATCCCATTTCAACCTTTCTATATTTTTTTGAGTAAAATATACAAATTCAATTCCAACATTTTTTTAATATAGCAATCTTACTACATTTTTTTGTAAAAATAAAAAAAAATCAAAATAATTTATTATCTTCCCTTTTGTTGACATTGATGGAATTTTGGTCCTTAAATAATGGGATCTGTTTCTTTTGGTCCTAAAACTATTTCTGATTTTGTTTTGTTTTTCAAACTACGAAATTAGTTCCATTTTGGTCCTTAACCTATTGTTTGTTCTTTTTTTGTCATTGAATATTAGAAATAGACTTGATCATTGATGATTGCGATTTTCTACGGGCCCCGAGTCATAGTTTACACATTTTAAGGACCGATTCATTGGATCAATACAAAGTTATGGACCAAATTGTACATTTACAATAATTTCCATGTTATTTGCATTTTGGTCTCATAATCTCATTTGGGATGGACCAAAAACCATCATCCAAAATTTATCATTAGCACAAATTCCAAGATCATCTCATTTCAATATCATTCCATTCAAACCACACCCAAACACCTATCATTTCATTTCATTATTTCTTACTATTTCTACCCCTATACAAATTAAAACAATTCATAAACCTATTTCAATCAACCACAATCATTACATACCTTTTTATATAACTTCACATCCTATTTAACATCATTTTCTCTCTTATCATTGAAACACCAATACATAAATTCATCTCATTTTCCCAACTCAATCATCTAAACAAAATGAGATGAAATGAGATTGCCTTATCTCCCAAACAGGCTTAATGTAATGAAATAATGTTTAATAGTCCTACAAAATAGTTAAGACACCAAAAATATTAAAAAAAAAAGAGATCTAAATTATAAGTTTTAATAAAAACCAAAAAGATAAAATATAAGAGTGATACAAAAAGAGTAAAGTTTTCATACAATAAATCTTAATATATTTACTTTTAGCTTATATACTTTTTGGATGTTTTTTGGTAAATATAGAGTAATGACAAGTAGAAAAAGACCTAAAGAAAAAAAAATAAACTAATGAGGGTTCTTTAAAAAAGGAGCTCCCTTCTCAAGTGTATCTCAAATTGTGAAGGAGACCTCCTATTTATATATAAAAGAGTGGAGAAAGCTAAAATTCTCATTTGTCTGAGGTGTGACTTCTTAAATTGTAATGAGCTCTTCAATGGGCGTAAATTGACCAAATAAGCCAATATCTACCACTCGGATATGGTGGGCGACCCATACAGTTCCTTATCACAAAAAAAGTCATAATCTCTTTTCCTGTATACTCCGCGTTATTCGTGACTGTTTGGCATAACATGTGAGCTCCTATGCTAGAAGACTTTTCCAAGGCCAACATAAGTTAATGCTTCAACCCAAAGAGGTATTGGAGGTATGGTAACACATTTCCTTAGAGTTGATAAACATGACAGGGTGGATTGGCCTTAGAGCAAGGGGCATTGTTGTGGTCGGGGCTGTTGTTGGTTTGACTCTCGGAAGACTATAAACTTTCTGGCTCCTTAGAGGGGTTCTTTACTCTATCATTGGTGTCTCTTTTTGTTTGAGTTCCCCTTCTTCCGTCGTGCTTCTTTGTCGGGGATTTCTCAATGGTTGGTTCTTTGGTCAGGGACATTCTAGTTGCTAGTACTTGAGAACCATCTTCAACAATCTTTTTCAACCTTTCATTCTCTTCTACCAAGCCGATGAATTATTCATGTACTTCATTCCATTAGGTAGGTGTTGGTCCTTCACGTGTTGAGCTTTTGCTTTTGTCAAACTTCTTTAAGGGAAGCAACGGGAGGTTAGGATTCAGTGCTTCTTGGTTCTCAAGTGATTGAGGGTGTGAGCCACCCTCTTTGAGACTAGGGTTTTCTAAGATCTTCACCAAAGGAAGTCTTGTTGTAGATCTTGGTGCAAGATGAGAAAGAGATGGGGAGAGTTGTCCGAATGACCTAATCCGAGTCATTATGTCGATGGGGCACGTGGCTTTCAAGGGTACTGTGGATTTATTGTGGGTGAACGAAATTGCTCACCATAATGTCACATTGTCACCAACGGTGATGTTGAAAACTCTCTAGCGAGATAACAACAGTGATAATTTGCATGAAGATAATAAAGTAATTAAGACGGGGTGGGGCACTGTTATACCCTTCGACGCTCAAGTCAGTTAAGAGATAGTGTTGGAAAATTAAGAGAGTGGGCTCATAGATGCATGTTTATGTGTACTTTGGGTCCGTGAAGAAAGTGTTTTTATAATAGAGTTGAGCTAGTTACAACAATTTATAATTATGAGCAAAGATTTACAGTTGACTAGGGAGATCGGGCAGTCAGGACATATGTCCTGGAGAGACTAAGGTGATCGCCCCAAGGTGGTTAGAGGTTGTCCCATCCCTCACTAAATTTTCATTTTCAAACACTTAAATAATATTATATTTTTTTAAAAAAAACATGATTATATTAATTATGGAAAATGTATTATAAAAGACTTAAAAATAATATTGTATGTTTTTGCTAAAAAAATATAATGGTAATCGATATAGTGATATAAAAGTCTAATTTATAATTTAAGATATCAAATAAATAAAGATTGATAAAATATTTTAGTTAGAAACTTTGAGGTCAAAATCCTATTTTGGTTCTTAAAGTTTACCTTAAATTTTGTTTTGTTCCATAATTTTTTTGTTCCATTTTGGTCCTTAATATTTCTTAGAAATTTCATCATTAGTCCATAACTATTAAATATGGTTATATCTCTCTTGTTTCAAACTCGAATGCGAAGACATCAAAGCTAAGAACTAAATTTGATAAGTTTTTTTTTGCTTAGTTGGAATCATCGATAAACGAGGTCAAATCAGACATGAAATTGAGCCAAAAATAGACTACTTGCTTTATGCATTTGGTCATATTTCTCTCATTTCAAGTTTGAATGTAATAAAATCGAAATTACAAATTACTTTTAACGAGTTTTTTCTCTATCTAGTTCGGACTGTTGACAAACAAAGTCAAAGAACAATAAATAACATAAATAATTCTGACAATTAAAAAGAATCTAAATGTGTTGAATTTGGCTAAAATTCATTTTGAAATTTCAACTATAATGTTTGTTTGCACTTTACATCTAATTTGGTATTTCCTCTAAATTGAAAAATAATAAATTTTTGTACAACAAAAAATTATAACTTAAATTAATAAATTAAATTGGGTCAAAGACCTTATTTAAGTAGTTAGAAAGCTCAAGAGCTTAGATAGGATATTGCAATCTACACATGACAATAATTTACAAGAGAAGTCTTGTGATAATAGGTCCAATAACTTGGAGGCCCAGAGGACTCGGACCATTAGCAGGCAAAGCCCAACAGAGGGATCACCCAGGCGTGAACGTCAAATGGTCTTACGTCAGTCAAGAACGCCAACAACAGGGCGTCTACGCGAAGACGAATAAGGAAACATCGCCAGATCAATCAGGAATCAATCAGAGGTCAATCAGGATTCCCCTGATTGATTCCCTCATTAATAACGCCTTGCCCACTAAGGAAAGTACGTGGGAGCCAAGGATCACAATCAGATCAGCTGAAGATCACAATCAAATCAGCCAAATTGGTTGAGATCACAATCAGCCATTCAACCAAATATGGAAAGATCTCATCAGATCATCCTCCACCAGTATAAAAGGCAAGCCCTTCATACTAGACAAAGGTACGCACTCTAGCTACTTTACAGAAATTATTGTGCTCAGACTCTTACTAACTTAAGCATCGGAGGTGAATCGCAGGGCCACCCCTGTGTATTCATTAACTTGCAGGCGACTTCCAACCCAGAGTTACTTCATCGAACCAGGTAAAGTCCTCCGACCAAAACCAAGTTCATCATCTTGTAAAATTATTTCAGTGTAAGAGAATAAAAGAAAGAGTTCGCCTAATTAATCTTATTAGACAGTAAGTATTTATAGAAAGACTCTTTAGAGAGAGAGTCAAGTTGTTGGAAAAAGCAATATTCAAAGATATCAAGAATGAAAATGTTGAATATCTCAACACGGGTAATAAAAAGAACGAATTTTAATCATGTGAATGTATTTTATTGGCTCACTTGATCTTTTAATTAATTGATAGATGTTTAAATTTTACTTTTAAATATAAAAAATATTATGTGATCAACCCTTTATTTTTAAGTCAATGAATTACGGTACAAAAATTAATCAATGTAATTTGTCACTGTTCCAGATAATTTGATTTATACCAAAAGAAAAAAGAAAAAGTTAACCATTAGGAAGGTTGGACGAACTGACTATTGCTCCTGAGCAGGGCAATGAGACATAATATATCATCATAAACAAACTTTAGTGACGCCAAAGTTCAAACGCATTAAAATCCAAGTCATGAAACCTTGCATTGAATAGTAGGTTCTTGACCAATATGGGCACACTAGGTAGTGTGTGGTGGCATCTTTCATTTAGGAAGTAAATGAGAGTAATCAATTAATTACTGACTTGGAAGTAAATGATGATGGATGGCATATAATTCCAATCCAACCACACAACGACCTGATGAAACTCCATATACCCCACTGTGATCTCGCCACGTGTCACCACATGATCTCCACACCTGGCAATATGTCTCTCTTTCTCTCTTAACTCTTCTCTTCTGCCCCATGCAATAGGTCATCATTTATCTCTCTCTTCTCTTTATATCTCACTACTCACTCACTCACACCACGCATTTCAATTTCTTCTCTCTTCATCTATCCTTTCATTCAACCATGGAGTTTCTTCCTCACAACAATAAGCCTCTCTTCCTCGTGCTACTTCTTCTAAGCTTCTTCCATCTCTGTTTCGCTCGCAAATTCTACGTCGGTGGAAAGGACGGTTGGGTCTTAAATCCCTCCGAGAATTACAATCAGTGGTCTTCCAGAAACAGATTTCTCATCAACGATGTTCTCGGTGAGTGATTCAGCTTCATCCATCTTTAATAATTGTTCCTTTTTTAATTTATTTTATTTTTTGTTTTAGTATTTAAGTACAAGAAGGATTCGGAGTCTGTGTTAGTGGTGAGCAAGGAAGACTACGACAAGTGCAACACAAAGAATCCAATGAGTAAGTTCCAAGATGGTAACACGGAGTTCACGTTGGATCGATCTGGACCGTTCTTTTTCATCAGTGGTGAAGATGCTAATTGTGACAAGGGTCAGAAATTAACGGTTGTTGTCTTGTCCGTTAGATCATCGCAACAACCTCGTACTCCTTCGCCGCCTGGTGGCGGTGGCGGTGGCGGCGCTCCGTCGCCATCTTCCTCTGTTCCTGTTCCTCCCAAAGCTCCTTCTCCGCCGTCGCCGCCGGGAGGGACACCGTCTTCCTCGCCGGTGTTGCCGTCTCCGTCGCCGTCCACGCCGTCTGTCTCACCAGCTGCCAATGCGCCGGGTAGTTCTTCGCCCGGTGGTAGTTCTCCGGCGACATCTCCGTCTCTTTCGCCGGCGGGAGGGTCTCCGGCGACTTCATTGACTCCGGCAAGTACCCCTGGATCCTCCCCATCAAATGGGGCTCCGGCAGGATCTCCGGCGAGCAGTCCACCGGCAGGTTCTCTGTCGCCGACGATATCACCGTCAGCAGTATCACCGTCTGGTGCATCGCCGCCGTTACCGGCGGGGTCATCAGCCACCGGAGCACCGGCGCCGGGACCTGCAGGTTCATCCACGTCCAACGAAACGATGCCGTCTCCACCAGGATCATCGGCATGGACTGAAACTCCTTCAAGCTTTTTAATGTATACAGTCACTATTATGATCTGTGCTGCTTTTAGTACCATTTTTGGTGCCTAGTAAAAAAAAAAAATATTAATTTATTGAAAGTAAACTAATAATTTGTTCAACGAAAGATCTGGAAAAATTGAAATATACCCCTTAGTTTTTTAAATATCAAAATAGTATATTATTTAGTCCATAAAAAAGACTAATTAGTATTTTATTTTGATTTTTTAAAATTAAATGGTATATTTTAATATTTCAGAGACCGAGTTGTTAGATGATCTTTCGGACTAAATTATTAATTTACTCATTTATTAATTAGGGACTAGTTTGATCTGTGTGTGAAGGTAGGGGTGTTCAAAACCGAACCAAACCGATTGAACCGAACTAAACCGAACCAAACCGCAACAAAACCGACATTCAAATGGTTTGGTTTGGTTTCATTTTTGTTATTTTTGGGCGGTTCGGTACGGTGGCGGTTTGATCCTCTATCAAACCGAACCAAACCGCACGTTTTACTACTATGAATGCATATATATAAATAATATAATTTATATGCATGAATACGCTATAAGGCTTGCAAATTAGGGAAGGATGCGCTGGGCCAGTTGGGGAGCACATCCTTTTTCCATTCTGAGCCACACCATTGTGATTCACTCCATTCATCTATTCACTTCATATATATATATATATCTTCCTACTGAATACGTATTACATAAACCATATATAATAAATTATATATATATATATTATTATTATATAACTCTCTCCTTCTAATTAATTGCTTCCATTTAGATCACACACTGCTTTTTAATTTTACAAATCACACACACTCATTCTATAATCTTTTATATATATATATATGCATGCAAATAATCATGTAACTCTTTTTTCTTTTTTAATTTTGATTGTTCAATGTTCTATTTCGATTGATCTAATATATATATATTTATTATAAAATTAATAGTAATTAAAGGTCAAACCGCCCAAACCGAACCGCTAAAACCGCCATTTGATTGGTTTGGTTTGGTTTGGTTTGATATTTTTTTTCAAACCGAACGGTTTGAGTTTTCTCTAAACCGATGCGAGCGGTTCGGTTTGAAAGACCACTTAAAACCGCCTAAACCGCCCAACGAACACCCTTATGTGAAGGTGTCATAATTGGGAGTTAAATTCTTTTTTATTTTTCATCATTATATAGAGTTCTTCGTCTGATTTTGTGATCAGTATTCAGTAGGTATCAGTCATGACTCATGAGTCATCCCTCCGTTATTATTTGGACACATTACGTACAGTAGTATCATTATTATCATATGTGTATTTGTGAGATAAGATCGAGTTTGGACCTCAATAATTCTCTGTTTTGCCTAATTCAATTCTACATTCTGTGTTGGAGTTTATCATTTCCGATTTGTTTTATTTTATTTATCTAATACAGAATGTTGGTGTATTACATACCGATTTGTTTAGGGTTTATCTAACTACTTAATGGAAACACGTAGAGTACAAATTAAACACATTTTAGCCTTAATTAAGGAAAAACAACGTAGTTTCTCGACGCATTAAATGTGGATGCTATAGTGTGATGACCGACCCGCTTGCAGAAGAACGAGTATGTGGTTATATTTTTGGGACCTAACTTCTTTTGTTTTTTTGAACAAATGGGAACCTAACTTCTTTTTTTTTTTTTTTGAACAAATGGGGACCTAACTTTTCAGGTGAGAGAGAAATGTAAATACTTTCGTGAATAATCGTGTGAAATTATTTGACTGTCGTTGGCAAGAAGAAATTTGAGAGACACATGTAAGAAAATATCACAGAAGAGATAATTTTGTAATTTCAAAATAGATAATTGAGAGAATAATCGAAAGTGAAAAGAGATTATTTGATTGTCATATTTTTCACTTTATCTCTAAACTAATTATTCACCCAATATATAATTCAATTTGAATCCGACAATCACACACTATTATGTAATTGTGACATTGTTAGAAAGTTTAAGAGATACGAAAATGAAGATGAGATTTAGAGTGTCGTTTCAAGATTTGACGATGACTTTGGCTAGAAACATCAAACACTGTGGTGTTTATGACCACACACTTCATCATTGCGCTGGCACTTTCAGCAGTACAAGTTATTTAAGGTGTTCGATATATATGTTTGAAATTGAATTAAGCTTTATGAAGGAAAAGGCACACAACACACGCGCACACACGTTACTTGCTAGAAAGTAGCTAACACAGTACGTAGCTATTATAGAGATATGAAAGTGAATGCATGATGCATCTGTAGTCCAAAGCAGAATAGGACTGCTTGATTTCCCAAAACTTGCAACGTTAGGTGAATGCATATGTCAATCGAGGGACACCACGACCCCCACTTTCCCTTTTATTTGCTTTGTGATTTATCTTCTCTTTTTTTTTTCAAAGTACACTTTGGTCCTATAGATTTGGTTCAAATCTCAATTTGATCTCGTAATATTTTTTGTTGCTATTTTAGTTACATATCTTTTGCCTAAGTTATAAATTTAGTTTAGTGTTGCACTTATGGTCTCATATTTTTGGGTAAATTGCAGAATCGATTGAAAATTATATCTTTTGGTTAGGTTGCAGAATTAGTCTCATTTAAATGTGGAATTTGTCTCATATCTTTAGTCAGGTGGGACTGAAGACGATAAAACTTTTTGAAAAGATGAGACCAATTCTGTAACCTTACAAAAAGATATGGGATTAAAAGTGATAAGAGACCAAATTTGTAATCTGAGCAAAAAAAAATGAGACTAAAAGTACAACAAAAAAATGTTATAAGATCAAATTGAGACTTAAATAAAGTTATGGGACAAAAATACACTTTGACCGAGCTTGATGATTGATGTTAAAGATAAAGACTTTTCAAGGTCTGTAATTCTATTTTTTTTCTTTTTTGAAAAATAATTTGTTTTTGAAAATCAAAATGAGTTTTTGAACAAGTGTTTCATAACTTATTCTTTTAAAAAATTGCAAGTAATAAAAAGTTATTTTAAAATTTATAAAATAAAATAAGTCAAATAATTGGGTGCTATGTAGATAAAGAAAAATGTGAAGAATTTATTTTTATAAATGAAATTATTAGTTTTTATGTTCAAAATAATTTTTCAATATTTATTTTTATTTTTAATTTTAATATATTTTTTCTGAAAAAAAATATTTTATTTTAATCTTTCAAAAAAAAATTTAATTTGAAATTAAATTATAAATTATTTTTAAGTAAATAAAAAAAATACAATTAAACATGATTTAATAATAATTAAACGTGCCTTAATTTTATAATTGGCAGATCTTCTCGAAATTTATATTTATATTTTTGAATGAATATAAATACTCTTTTTATATAACTATATAGAAATCTTAAACCGTGATATAATAGTAAAAAGCTATATTTGGTTTGCTTTGGTTTCTTTATTTCATTCTTTTAATGAAAAAGGATAATATGATTAGAAATATATTTGATACAAATTTTTTAAAAATATTTTTTGAAAATATTTTGTCCAATAGGTTGAAAACAGGAAATTAAAAAGATATTTTTAGTATTTTAAATATTTAATATTTTATAACTTTGTATAAAATTAAATTATTTAAACATACTAATGTCATTATTTAATAATAATAAAACTAAAAGACACATAAATTTTATAATAATTCAAGTTAGCATAATTTAACTACAAATAAAAGAAATTTTGACTTTATAAAAAAAATATCTTTTTAAATGATGAGAACTTAAAAATAAAAATAGAACTTCAAAAATAAAAATAAAAAATATTTTCTTAAACAAAAAGTACGTTAATAAGTTCGTCATGTTTTTTAAGTTTTTTTTTTTCTCATCCATTATTAATTATCTACTTAGATTTCATTACATATATTTATACTACGCCAAAGTCCTATTTTGTTCTTCCAGTTATGCTCAGTGTTTTAAATTGGTCCCTCAGTTATTTTTTGTTCCATATTGGTCCCCCAAATNTCTCTCTCTCTCTCTCTCTCTCTCTCTCTCTCTCTCTCTCTCTCTCTCAACACACACATCTCTCAATGATTTGGAAGTTCCTATGATTCACAGACTAAGTGATTTGCAAGTTCTACAAAATCCTCTTTCTCATATCACTTCCTCAGTTTACTGCGACGATTCTGTTTCCGTCGCTTACAGTTTTCGTAAATGCGTCGTCTATTTCATCGTAGTACGAAGACGAAATGACAACAACGACAAATTTCGGGTCCTGCAAGATCTTCAACTTCATCGAATTTAGTTTCTTAGAGGGAGAGAAAGAGAGAGAGAGAGAGAGAGAGAGAGAGAGAGTTTATTTTTTTTTAAATAAACTAAAATCCCCAAGTTATTTCTTATTTCTTATATTTTGGTCCTATTATAGAGAAAAGGTCCTTGATGCAAAAATCAATTTTATCTTTTTTTTTAACGAAAAAAATGGATGAAAACTGTTAAAGGGACCAACTTTTGTCAAGTTTTGCATAACTGGGAGACCAATATGGAACGAAAAATAATTGGAGGACCAATTTAAAACACTGAGTATAACTCGAGGACCAAAATAGGACTTTGACTTTTATACTATAGAAGCTAAAAGACAACACCAATTAGGGGTGTTCATTGGGTTGGGCCAACCCGCCAACCCGCTAAAACCAACCCAACCCACTAGTTTGGGTTGGTTTGGGTTGGGCTGGCGGGTTGGTTTGGGTTCAAAAAGTTGAGCTTGCTGAGGTTTGGGTTGGGCTGCGGTTTTCAAGATTTTGAGCCCGCTCAACCCAACCTAACCCGCCGGCCCGCAAAAATATTAAATAAAA
>QANZ01024292.1:14781-41722 GCA_003254925.1 Chamaecrista fasciculata | reverse complement strand
ATCCTTTTGAGGATATGCTTTAGAAGCTGCCGCGTTCACACTTAACCGTGTTCCGTCTAAGGCAGTTGAGAAGAAACCATATGAGATATGGAGTGGGAAGAGTCCCATAGTGTCTTATCTCAAAATTTAAGGATGTGAAGTTTACGTTAAGCAAACGATAAACTATCTCCCAAATCCCTCAAGTGCTTGTAAGGTACCCCAAGGAAACGAGGGGATACTGTGTTTACTGCCCGTCTGACAACAAAGTGTTTGTAGTGAGAAGTGGATTCTTCTTAGAGAAGGATCTAGTTTCCAAAAGAAACAGTGGGAGTAAGGTAGATCTTGAAGAAGTTCAAGATCCACAAGGCACTTCAGAGGCGCAGACGGAAACTAGAGAAGAACCACAAGGTGTTGTGGAAGCTCCTCTAATAACACAAGGACAACGAAGTTCTGATAGAACACGTTCTCAACCTCAAAGATATGGATCTTGGGTTATTGAGAACAAGGATGTGTTGCTCATGGAGCGTGGTGAGCCTACCACCTATCAAGAAGCTATCGTGGATCCCAACTCTCAGAAATGGGTTGAAGCCATGAAGGCTAAGATATAGTCCATGTATGACAACAAGGTACGGACCTTGGTCGCTCCACCCGAAGGGGTAAAACCCGTAGGGTGCAAGTGTGTTTTCAAGGAGAAAACAGACATGGATGGCAATGTCAACGTCTTCAAGGCGAGGCTAGTTGCAAAAGGGTTTACTCAAACGTCATAGGATGACGAAACGTTTTCCCAAGTTCAATGGCCGATTCCATCAGGATCCTGCTTGCCATAGCCGCATATTATGACTATGAGATATGGCAAATGGATGTCAAAACAGCATTCCTTAGAGGAAGGCTGCCCAAGGATGTGTACGTGACACAACCTGAGGGGTTTGTATGTCCAGAGGAACCAGTAAAGATATGCAAGCTTCAGAGATCCATTTATGGATTGAAGCGAGCATCACGTAGTTGGAGTCATCGTTTTGATGAGGTAGTCAAAAGAGTTTGGCCTCCTACAAAACGCTGACGAGCCTTGTGTTTACAAGAAGGTTAGTGGGAGCACAATTGTGTTCTTGGTGCTATATGTCAATAATATATTGCTCATTGGAAATAATGCTCCAACCTTAGAGATTATGAATCGTGGTTGTGAAAATCTTTTTCAATGAAGGACTTAGAAGAAGCTGCCTTTATTCTAGGTATCAAGATCTATGGAGATAGATCTCGTAGGCTTCTTGGATTGAGTCAGAGTACGTACTTGGATGAGGTACTAAAGGGGTTCAGTATGCAAGACCCCAAGAAGGGATTCATACCAATGAATCATGGATTGACCCTGAGCAAGAAACGGTGTCCCAAGACACTTGTTGAGCGAGGGCACATGAGTGGCATCCCTTATGCTTCGGCAATAGGATCCATCATGCTGTGTACTCGACCCGATGTGTCGTTCGCTCTGAGCATGACGAGCCGGTTCCAACAAGACCCTAGTGAGGATCATTGGACCGCTGTCATAAGCATCCTTAAGTACTTAGGAAGATCTAAGGATGAATTCTTGGTTTATGGTGGAACTGATGTGTAATTGGTTACACAGGTGCCCGTTTTCCAAACCTACCAAGATGAATCTAAATCGCAGTATGAATACGTGTTTCTCCTGAACGGTGACATCATGAGTTGGAAAGGTTCCAAGCAGAGCACGATTACTGATTCTACAACAAAGGGTTGGTCGCGTAGAGACGCAGACCCTAAAACTAGTGTCTGAGGTGTGATTGGTGGTCACCCTATGGAGACAGGAAGACACCAAATGGGATTGGATCCCCACTGATGTTCCGACAGTGATATATATACTCAGACATTATCACCTAGAGATGGTGATGTTAAGATATGTAAAGTAGCAGACGAGGATGATGTTGCCAATCCTCTTACGAGACCCCTAGCACAGGTCTTACATGAACGTCATGTAATGTCAAATGGGGATTAGACACATTAATGGATGTTCCTAGTGTAGGAACAGTTTGATTAATGATTGTACCTAGTGCAAGTGTTAGTCTGTTGGAAATTGTGCCCTAGGGCCAATCATTTTATAAATATGTTTTGAACATATTGATTAATTTATGGAGATAAATTAATGGTTATCATATTATTAGCATGTTTACTATGATAACAGTCCCTGATTAATTATGTGATAATTAGTCTAAACTGTCCCTGGTCGCTCATTCAAGTGGGAACTTGAAATGAACTAATTAAGACCAGCATGACCTCGGTGTATGGAGATACATGCACTAGATGCTTTACGAGAGTCATGGTGCGATTACGTAAGGGGTTACGAGTTGTTGGACTGACCCGGAGAGTCCTGCATGGGTTTAGTCATCAGCTTGCCTCTCCTGTACGCCTGTCACGACGCCTTAGACCTAAGGTCTGCCCAGCCACAGGCCTCAGCACAGGAATCTCCAACCAAAACATATTCAAACCAAAAAGAATCCAACTCAAAAATCAGACCATAATTAATCTGAACTTCAAACAAGTCACCACTCTTCCATTTCTCCATTTCGTCAAACATCTTCTTTCTATCCTTCTTCAAAAACTTCTTAAACTTCATTATAAAATTGTCACTTCCCAAATCAAAGTCCTCCTCCGTTTTAAGAAAATCATTCACCTTACACCTTTTAGCCACACCACCATTTTTCAATCTCAGCACACTTTCTTTTCAAATAAATCTTCTCCATTCCATCGATTAAAAGGTTAAAACCTTCAACCTCCATCCTTGGAGTCACATTAACACTAACTGAGTCTGAAGGCAGCTCCACATAGTAGCCATTATCATCCCAATATGTAAGCTTATTCACTTCCTTACTGACAAAAGAATGATTCACCCGATTTGCAACAACAGTTGTATTCTACACAATTTGCCACTAATTCTTTTCCAAGTGCCCCTCTCCAAACCATACACACCAGTAGAGGGAGACTCATCAATAGCAGGTTGCTCCCTAACAATCTCATCTACCTCACACTTTGAAGAAGAAGCAGGAAACTCTTTATCTTTCTCAAAACCAGCAGAAGGAACATCCTGAGCATTCACACCACACTCCATATTCTGAGCAGAAGAAGCACCACCTTCCTCCATTTTCAACTCATCAGCCGACCTCCATATCCACTCATCCTCCTGAGGTTTTATGAAATCATCCTTCCTAGAACGCAAAGGATTAGTCCCTAACCACGCTCCATATTTTGGTTTGCCAAAATCATTACTCATCAATACTCTTCTCTTACATTCTCTAAAGTCAATTTTAACTACACCACACTTGAAACAGAAAACATAAAGCTTCTCGTATTTAATAGAAATCCATACCTTCTCCATATTAGGTCTAGGAATCCAAACTCCAACATCAAAGGCTTCGAAATGTCCACCAAGACCCTAGCTCTTAAGAAATCATGCATCACTCTGCCATGAACCACAGGATCTTCCACTTCCAAGACATCCCCGATTCTACTCCCCAAAATTCCAGCATTCTTGAACGATAGACCACCAAGCGGCATGCCATGAAATTGAATCTAAAACGGACTGAAATTCCACTGAATTTCGTTAATCGACAACATCAGACACCATACTTGAATCACCAGAAGAATTCCAGTAATTGTCGACGGTTTGTTTCTCAAAACTCTTCTTCGATCGACATCCTTGCCGAAAGAAAATATGAAAAGATTATTCTCCATCTCTGAAATCTTCAAATTGGATACATTCCAGATCTTCATTGCCAAATTCCTCAGCGCATTCAGATTAAATAACTTCGACGACATCTGTTTCCCGATCAAATTAAATCGGTTCACTGATTCATCCTTCTTAATGTTCCATTCAACTTCGACAATATCCTTTGCAATACCTTCATCTTCAACATCCATATCCTTTCTCTCCATTAGAGACAGAGAGAAAGCACAAGATGAAAACGCCGATCACACTCCAGCAGAAAGAAATTGGCGAGAAGAAACAACGAATCAAGATGATGAGTTCTCACATGAAACAGAGCTAGCAAACCCTAGCACCGACGACGAGAGAGAGAAAAGCCTCACACACTCGAAAGGGAGAGAAAAAAATTATAAAGCCACTCACCTCTACTACTTGAAGAATGGATGGTCGCTCTCTTTAACTTCCAATCAACACTTGATGCCAACAAATCTATAAGCATATGAACAAGAAAGATTTAATCATACAACCTAGGAATTAACTTTTAAGTGACCCTGAAGGTCTAACCATTCACAACCTATCATTCTAATTCTTAGCAACAAGACCTCTTATCCCACCTTACCCACACCTACTTAGGGTCCTAACACTTAAGAGACCAACAAGATACTTGGTATCAATTTGGGAGCTTTAACAATGTTTTGAAAATCAAATATTCATAAGAACTCACAATCAAGCCTCAAAATCGCTACCATAGACCCATTCTCCTATGTTTATCACTTTCTTCCCTTTCAAGTAAAACTTGTTTAATTCATCCATCACCTTTGGATTCAACGTTATTGTTCCAAAGCTCTCTATAATTCCAAAATGTGTCATTTGGTTCGTTAAAGCCAACAAAATAACTCATAGGGACCAAAATGCAACTTTAAAGTTCCATATACAATAACTCATTTCTATTATCCAATGAACTCATCTAAACTAACAATTTTAAGAAAACAAGGAGATTTGAACATAAACCCCAAAAGTTCCAAATTTTCGTCACTTTTGAACCTTAGAGTCAAAACAGCCCCAAAACTCAACTTTATGGAGTTTTAATAGCTTCTAGAGGTACCCAACATGATATACTATCATCAAATGGCCCATTCCAACAAAGAACATCAAGAAAAATGAAGAATTTGATGATTTTCGGGTATACCTTCATTTTGTTTGAAAATGATGTTTGGAGCTATTTACCCAAGCTTGTGTGGGTTCCAAAATGGCTATGGAGGTTGGGAGAATAAAGTGTCAAGGTCAAAGATTAAGCTAACATCAAGGAATTTGAGTTATATCAATAAAAATTGATACCAACAAGAGAGAAGGACCAAAAGTTGGAAGAAAAGAATGAGAAATTACCAACCAAAGAAAAGAGAAGGGAGGAGGACGACATGGTGGCTGGTCACCGATGTCCGGCGGCGCTAGAGGTGGCGCGGCGATCTGGGCTGGTGGTGGTAGTGCTTGGTCGTGGGTCATGGTTGAAGGAAGGAGAGAAGTCATGAAATGGTAAAGTTTGGCAAATGAGAAGCTTACAATCAAATATGATGATATATAAGTCTGTGGGGTCAATCTGGACTTTTTAAAAAATTTAGGTGGCAATCTGATATTACGATTCAGTATCTCAAAGGTTGGTATTTGTGGGAATACCCAGAATATTCAAAATATTTTCAAAATAGTCCTTGAAATCGCAATTTCTCTAGAAGAAGAATTTCTTGACAAACTTTATATTGTTAGCTTCATTACGGAGAGTAGATTTCAAATATGAAATTCATTTTTGAAATATTCGATTCAAACATCTTTCAATTCTTTCTCAAATGTGTCATTTATCGGGCCTAAAGAAAAACTCAGATAAAATTTTAAACTCTGTTTGCTCCCTAATTTTTACCACAACCTCATAAAAATATGTAGTTTCCAAATATGACAACTAAAACTCTAAACTATCAAATTTTATAATTTCTAAAAAAAAATCTAAACTAAAAACTCCCAATCCCGGCCTAAAACTAACTTTAAAATCTATTTTAAAATCTAAAAGTTACTAATTCTACTCCTAAACTCCCAAAATTAATTTCTTAAACTCTGGGATTTCACAGGAATCATCTAGAATTAACAAGAAGATAACAAAAAGCGCAAGATTCTCTTGTACTGTCACGTGTGCCGCCGGCACAAGTGATGGCACACGCCTCTGAGTCAGCATGACGTCAGCAAATAAGCTTCAGCGTAAAAATAGGACGTGTCGTTGCCCGTGCCGCCAGGAATTCCCACGGCACATGCAAAGAAGCATTCTAGGTTAATATTTGGACCACCAGGATTCAAGATATCAAGATGCCGTTGGGATATTCTGCGAATCTCGCTGTGCCACCGGCACAAGTGACGGCCAAAGCCCATTTTCATGCCTATAAATAGAGCTCATCATTCCACCCTCAGAGCGCACTGGAAATCAAGAAGCACACCAGAAACATCCCCGAGACCTCAATACGAGGCAAATCAGTAGAATAGTTTAGGAGTTACTCTAGAGTATGAGTAACTAATTAGGTAGATACTGGAGGAATACCTCAAGGATGCGACTTGAGTTCATCACGTTGCTGATGTAGAGCCCAGATATTGATGTTTCATTTATGAGTATTCTCCATTCCTTCATAGGTATGTGTTGAATTGTTTATACATTAGAAAGTATAGTTCTTAGGATTGTTCTTTATTTTCTCTATTTGTTCATTGGTCTGATCTGTAATATAGAGATTACTTTGAAAGGTTAATGACAAATTCTCGTATTTCCAAGTATTGGTTGAGTTATCTATCCTAATTCTATATCTTCCGCCATTACTTTCATTGCTAATATATTTAAAGATGACAATAACATTTCCTATAACTAGGGTGGATTGCACTTCAATTATATAATTAGTATTTATGATTATTAAATACATCATTGTATGTGGTTATTTGATGCAAGTCATTTATCTCCTCTTTATCATTCATGAACTATGATAGTCCATCTCTAGGCTTTCTCTCAAGTATTGTTCTTTATCATTCGAAACTATAATTATCACTTTAACAATTAAAACTACAAACTTCACCTCTGATCACAGTTCTCTTAGATCTTATCACATTGAGTTCCGCGAAAGATTCGACCTTGGGTTAACATCTATACTATATTTTAATATATAGTAATACTTGCGAGGTTCGAGTATTATTAATTTGATTCGTCAGGGCACTTTACGACAAAGTGCCCGGCCAGGCCCCTCTGTACTTATAGGGGAAATTTCGTCGAAATTTCTATTAAAGACATGATCAAGGAAAATGAATTATAAGTCATCATTAGATGTATATGTAAGATTGCTTTTGGTTATGGAATGTGATGACATCAAGCTTAGCTTACGGGCTATAGGAATCCTCCTTGTGGTTTGTGTCGGTCACGGATTCCGTTAGGGGGTCATGACAAAGTACTTTATTATTAATTTAAAAAATCATAATATTCAAAAGATATTTACAATATAGTAAGACCTGTAAATGTCACACCATCAGCAAGATTTATGATAAGATTACACTATTGTCTTTGAGATCATCACCAAAATAATAGGTAGATCAAAAAATTAAGAGATTTTAATGTCATTAAGAGAATTTAAATGAAAGAACATGAAGTATTAAATATATTACTTAAAAAATTACTTTCCCTGTTAAATTTATTTTATCTAAACAAAAACGAACACTTGAGCTTAGAACTAAAAGAACAAAAATTAAATCAGAGAACATGAAGTGTTAAATATAAATGAAAGTTNTTTTTGCTCCCACAAAAATAATCGACCAGGGACAATTTTAGATTAATTATCTCATAATTAATCATGGACGTTATCATAGTAAACATGCAAATAATATGACAACACATTAATTTATCTTCCATAAATTAATAATATGTTCACAACATATTTATCAAATAAAATGATTGGCCCTAGGGCACAATCTCCAACATTTTACCCTAAAAAATATATGCTTGTGTTAATCTAAAAACAATTGAAATTTAAGTTCATTATTTTTCTTACATATCTAAATACTTTTTTTAAAAAAACTGTATAATTAACTAAGTTATTCAGACAAAAAAAAAATACCAACTTCACCTGAAAATAATAAGGTTTAATTTTTGCATTCTTAATTTTTAAAATAATAACATTGCCTTAGGTATATTTATCACTTATAGACTACACGAATTATAGTATTAATAGAAGTAGGAGGCATTTGGTATGCAAATAAAAATAATAATCTTCGGATTATGAAACCCAGACTAAACTAATCTTGCAATTGATACGGGATTGGAATTAAAAAAAAGGGTAAAATACACAAAAGAGCCCTGTGGTTTGGCCCTATTTCACTTAGGGTACCTGTGGTTTAAAAGGTTACAATTAGGGTCCTGTGGTTTGCTCCGTTTGCAAAAAGGGTCCCAAGAGCTTTGAACCATCCAAACTAACGGCGCACGCTTCTCTCATGTGACCTGCACCCCCAAACCCTAATTTTTTAGTCATTCTCATTTGAAGCTCGCGATTTCATCTCACTTTCACTCTCTCCATTGCCATTTCGTCTTCCTCTCACTCTCACTGTCGCGATTCATCCTTCACCTTCATACTCTCCATCGCGATTCATCCTTCACCCTAAATTCTCACTGAAGCTCGCGATTTCATCCTTCTCTCACTGTCGCGATCGATTCCATCTTCTCCTTCACTCAAGAGTCGCGATTTCATCTTCTCACTGTCGCGATCGATTCCATCGATTCCATCAAGGTTAGTGTTCCTTTTGCTTTTTTTTTGGTGAAAACCCTATTTTGGTGTTGAATTTTATAATTTTGTATTCTGTTTATCAATCCTTTCCGAAAGATTAGGTGTTGGAGTGATAAATCAAGCTTGATATTCATGTAAACTATAAAGGTCAAAACACTATTTTGGTCCCTAATATTTGCTGAAGATTGAGTTTTAGTCCCTAATGTGATTGAAGCTTGAGATGCGAATAGTATCTTAGTTTCATTCTATGGTTTTGGATTTTAGAATGCTTGAGATGAGAATTGCTTGCGTTTTCTGGGAGCTTTGTCTAGGATAAGGTTATGCATTGATATTTTTTTTTCGTCAATCTGTTTTAATGTCAGATAGTCTAGTATCATATTTATAACTTGTAGAAAAGGGGACTATTTGCAAAGTTTGATAGTTGAGGGGGCTATTTGTAGCTAGACTATAGTTGAAGGGTGGTATTTGCATTTATTATGAATTTATTATGTTCTTTTTTCATTTTAATGTGAAGCTTCCTTCGACAATGTCTGGTGATCATTATGAATTTATTATGAGTATTTAAGTGTTAATCAAATTCAGTGAGACTAGTATTTTAGTGTTAATTTTTGAATGGTTTCTTGCAGCCTGATAAATGTTCATATCTTGAGTGGTTTGGTCCTCCTACGTGCGCGCGTGGCCGTGAAGTTGCGCGTAAGGTGAAAGAAAAAATTTCAAAATTGGAAGGTAAAATCAAAGAGCTGGAAGATCAAATCAAAGAGTATAAGACAAATGAGAGGATGACCAAAGAGCTGGAAGGTATATTCAAAAAGCTGGAAGATGAAATCAAAGAGCTGAAGTGCAAAAGGAAGGAGAAAATTATTGTAACTTGATCAATGGTCTTTTGAACTAAATGAAAAGATCATTTGTTATTATTATGGCTTCAATCTTGTTAAATTGTGCTTTAATTGTGCTCTTTCATATTGGAGTAATGTCCTTGTTTAGATCAATACCTTATGACCATGCATTAATTGTCACTCTAGTCTCACCTAATCAAAGTTTATTGATTTTGGCTAAATTACATGACAAGTTATTAGATAGTGCAGTGACTATTACATAGAATGGTAAATCAATGAAACATAGAATGGTCCATAAAAACAAATGTACATGATTGCAGACTATTACAAATCAATGAAACATTCATTGAAACATAGAATGGTCCACCATTCCATAAAAACTAACGTACATGACATTCAAAAACAACCATTCCATAAAAACAACGTACATGACCTTTGTCAAGTGTGGTTTTTTACACCCAGATTCTGACTCACCCCAAAACAATTTGGCGATAACCCTGTAATTCTGACTCACACCTTTGTCAAGTGGGGTTTTATACATGTAATCATTAGTAGTGGAAGATAATTCAAACAACATCCCTCAAAATACAGATTTTATGGTCCACCATTCCATAAAAACATCCATGACATTCAAAAAAACAGAACAGCCATAATTGCAGACTTTGCCAATTTTAATATCACATTAATCATAGTTACTAATCCATAAACTGTTAATGAAAGTCATACTAATCCAATAACTTGTGCACCATACTAATCCAATAACTTGTGCACCATACTAATCAAAAAACCTGTGCACTATACTAATCCAAAAACTTCACATAAACTTTACAAAACATGTGCACCATACTAATCCAAAAGCCATACTAAAGTTTGATACATAATAAAGATGACATTAAAAGTTCATCTTGTTCTTCTGTGGACTCTTGCTGCGAGTAAGAGAGCCAGATGACCCATTCATCAACTTCCGCATCAGTTTCCATTGGAAAGAACCCATGGTTTGGATCCTTACTAGGAAAGAACCCATGGTTTGGATCCCTACTAGGACTTAACCCAACCATACGTGAACCATAAGCAAAATCTAACCCATTCTTTTCCCCTGCCTCTATATACAATGACTCCAACTCAAATTTACATATGTAGTTCTTGTCAAACTTGCGTCGAATGAGTGTATATCCACCTTCATATTTCTCCTAGCAAAAGTCTTCCACCATATTGAATATATAGTGATATCAAAATGGCTAATTGACATCTGTACATACAGAAAATACACAATAGTCAAATTAGTTTAATCCAAAACATATGTTGTACATAAACGATAAATATAATATTTAACATAAATTTCACAGTAAGGTTTTACAAGTAAATTTCAAAGTAAATTTAACCCAAAAAATTCAAACTACTATAAAATTTTAGAAGTTAAGGAATGCAAACAACAACCCATTATCTGTCATGAGGATGATAAGCAGATAGGTAATTTAATAACACAAACAGAAGGTATTAGTTCAAGGTGTAAAAACAGAAATTTAACACCGACAGTGGAAGCTAAGTAATATAAACTAAGGACAATAATGAATTATACAAGAGCAGATAAAGAAAGCTATAGAACCAGAGATATGGGCAATCAAGCATTCCTTAACTTCATTTGCCAGTAAGGAGTACGAACCAAAAACTCCTTAATCAAGCATTCATTTGCCAGTAAGCTATAAACCCCAAAATTATCACAAACTAGCATCCAACCTAATTTTATGAAACTGTGAGCAATATTGAACGGATTTCGAACCAAAAGAGCAGAAAAATTAGGGCAGAGTAGAAAAAGAAGTGAAAAATTAGGGTAGAGAAAGTTAGGGCAGAGTAGAAAAATTATCTCTTAACACGAAAATGAGTTTCTGCAACACGAACGGATTCTGCAACACGAACGGGTTTCTGCAATTAAAAGGTGAAATCGCGAGCGGGAGAGAGAGAATGAAGGTATAGGTGGAATCGCGATGGAGAGTATGAAGGTGAAGGATGAATCGCGACAGTGAGAGTGAGAGGAAGACGAAATCGCAATGGAGAGAGTGAAAGTGAGATGAAATCGCGAGCTTCAAGTGAGAATGACTAAAAAATTAGGGTTTGGGGGTGCAGGTCACGTGAGAGAAGCGTGCGCCGTTAGTTTGGATGGTTTAAAGCTCTTGGACCCTTTTTGCAAACGGAGCAAACCACAGGACCCTAATTGTAACTTTTTAAACCACAGGGACCCTAAGTGAAATAGGGCCAAACCACAGGGCCCTTTTGTGTATTTTACCCTAAAAAAAAATAATCTCAAGAATATAACATTTCCTCGAATAGCTTACCATGAAACTTAGTTTTCTTTTTTAATCTCACCTAAAGGGGTGATATTACTCTATAACATGGTATTAATTTATACTAATTAATTGGCTAAATTGAACTAGTTCTATTTTTTATTATATATATATATATATATATTATAGTTGTGCATCCAAACAAATATCTCATAATATATATAATATTAGATTACTATATATTTATTTATGCAAAAATTTAATATTTTTTATTTATTTTTTAAAAGGAAATTTTTAGAGTATTTTATTATTTTCATAATTATATCAATTATGTTTTGAATTAAAATTTTTAAATGACATCGTCGATATTATTTGTAAATCATACTTATGACAAAACTATTTTTTCCTAAAAAAAATAACTTTTTCTTAAAAATAAATATATGTGTGTCTGAAAAAAAGTTGAGGATAAAGTTGAACAAAATATAAAAATGCAATATTCCTGAGAATATCATAAAATAATTTTTTTTTTCTTGAGAATATTTTAATTCATCAAAATTGATTTTTTAATATTCTGCAAAATTACATTTCCAAGAATATGATTTTTGAGACTAAACAATAATCTCTGTACCAAATGCGTAACACATTAAGAGAATTTAATATTTAAGGTATAAAATAGCCAATTTAGTTTATGTCTAATAACAGTAAAGTTTAATATTTGATCAACGTTGTTACAATGAATTTAGTTTGGTTATTTATAACTTCAATAAATGCTTGAAGTTAGAGAAAAAAAAATACTAAATACAACATAATAATTGCACGCTTAAATACAAACTAGTTTTAACCCGTGGAATTCCACGGGTGATTTTTAAGTTTACTAAATATAGACTATAATCTATAAATTTTAACAAATTATGCAATTAGAATGTAACAAAAGTATATTAACATTGTACTTTTTATTTTTTTTTTTGAACCACAGTGGGACATTGTACTTTTTATTTGTACATATTTGTTATAGTTATAAACTAATTTTGGTTATCAAAAAATATGTTACAAAAAAAAAATCATCAGCTGATCTACTTTTTTTTTATTAAATATATGAGATTTGTATATCTTTTTTTGAAAAGATGTTAATTTAAAAAAGTCAATTTCTCATACAATGGATGTTATATTTGATCTTATTTTTTAACATAAAAATAAGGTGCAAAAGAGTTAGAGACATTTAGTGTAATGCCCCAAAATATTATATAAAAATCAGACATAGTATTTTATTTGAAATAAGATGTGTAGTGAGACTAGAAGTCATTATGAGCATGTGGTTAAATTTTGGGAACAAACAGATTTTAAAATTTGCATCTGATCTCTTATTTTAATACTGTAATTGAATACTTTTGAGTAAGAAACAGTAATGGATAGAGATAGAGTTTTCAAAAGTAGATTGCATATCTGAGATCTACTATTCGCAACGAATCTAACGATATAAATTTTATTGGAAAATTCTATTTTTTTAAATTTCATGTTTTAAGGGACTATTTTGAAATAAATCTATTTTGTTTGGACTGAAATAGCAATTTTAGCCTATTAAATCTTGCATAAGTATGATTCTTGTTTCCTCCCATGAATTCTAGAACCTACCAAACCCCAAATCCCTTAAATTGAAAAAAAAAAGATAAGAAAGAAAGAAGAGAAACCCAAATCGTGTCTCTCCCATTTGCCTTTATTCCTACTCACACCTTCGCCTCTCCCTTCCACCTTTGTCGTTGACATCGAGCCACCTTCCCAGCACCGTCGCCGGCAGCGTCTTGCCACCGTAGGACCATCGGCGACCTCCGTAGTAACCGTCGTCGCTGCTCTCTCTCTCTCTCCTCTCTCTGTCGTCTTGGGTGAGTTTGGCCATTACCTATTATTGGTATAAATTGGTTGAATCGACACTTCAATTGCTAAAATCAATCGGTGAGTTTGAATTCTACGATCCCGAGAAGTCCACTCCGAGTGTCCTTCCTCTGTCAGTGATCCACACGAGTAGTTTGGCAGATGCCCAGGTGCTAGCCTCCTTCTCTTCTTCCCAAGAGAACACGGGAACCAATATCTACGATTCTTGAATGTTCAAGAACTATTCTTGAACACTCAAGAAAGTGGCGCACACCTTCAAGAACCCTTCTTGAAGAATCAAAACCAAAATTCAAGAGGTGAACCCTTCACAATTCGGCCAAGCCTAAACCTTTTAGGGTCTTGGTCGAATTCTCACTCTCTCCTTTTCTCTCACATAAAATCGCCCCAAACCCTAAACCCTTTAGGTTGAGTCGAAATTTCCACAAGATGAGTGAGTGGAACAATTCCACTCTCTCTCTCTCCTTGAACTAGGCGACTTATCTCTCTAGAATAGAGCAAATCGAATTTCCTCTCTCTAGAGTGTGAGAATGATTTTCTCTCTTCTCAAAAGAGTGAACTAGGCGCCTAGCCTATGTGGGCATGCTTAAATAGAGTTAATTTCCTAACTCATGAAATTAGGGAATTATAATAAAGAAAATAAGGATTCCCTAAATATTGAATTATGATATTACACTAATATTCTAATTCAAAATTCAATAGGCAATTTAAACTTAAATTTCAAGATCAAATCTTGAAAACTAAATCTTGAAAGCTCAATCCCTATTGGTCCAGAGGATATGAATTCTTAATTAAAATATTACATTAATATCTTAATTTGAAATTCAAAATGCAATCTTGAAATCCAAAATGCAAGATCAAATCTTGGCCCTTGGATCAAGTCTATGCGCCATCCTCTAGGTATTTTCTTAGGAATTTAATAATTAAAATAACAACCCTAACTCTTAGGAAGTTATAACCAATTATAAATTTCCCTAACAAATTGAATTAAAATATTACCCTAATATCTTTAATTCAAATTTGAATCATGAATTCAAATTCCCTAATATTGAATTAAAATATTACCCTAATATCTTTAATTCAAACTTGAATCTTGAAATCAAAATCATATCTTGAATTCAAAGTCAAATCTTGAATTTAATTAACAAAACATTTTTATTAATAAAATTCAAGACCCATGAGGTGCCACCCTCAAGCCTTATTACCCTAATATTAGTGAATTTAATAAATCAATAATCTCCTAACTTTTAGGAAGCTTATTTAATTTATTATTCCCTAATATTTTTAACAAGAATCTAATTNGTTATCCCAAATATTAGTGAATTTAATAAATCAATAATCTCCTAACTTTTAGAAAATCTATTTAATTTATTATTCCCTAATATTTTAAACAAGAATTTAATTGTAAACTATTTATAATTAATATATGTATATTTAAATTTGTCCAACAAATTTAAATGTCACATTCATAGATATTTATCTAAGACAAGATTTCATGTCCTAAGACATTCAACTATGTCTTAAATTGTGTCACCAAAGTGACTCACGAATTAACCCTAATTCGTGTCCCATTGCGGCATCTTGATCCTGCCCATGTGTGACCCAGCAGACCTCACATGAAGTTGGCAGCAAGCCATCTCTATGACTCACCAGTCGAGAGCGGACTCTAGCAAGCCATCACGACTACCCAAAACCCGTGAGTTATCGCTTTAACGCCAAAACGATTTAACCTTAGTACCACCTTGTCTTGATCCCGATTGTCACACGATATTCTGGTCATGGATAAGGCACGGGAAAGTCATCCTTAATCCAAACCATAACTTTCTCGATTTCCTGAGTTAGTCCCATTTCCCTGTGCGGCCGCACATTCCTTGGACAGACTCATCAAGGGGCCCAGTTAAATATCTCTCATCTTGATGAGGGACAAAATTCCATCTTGGTCAACCACATTCCTCAGCACGGTAATCAACCAAACCCGTACCTAGCCTGTATGGCTACCCTACTACGGGCAACGTTGGACTAGGCCAAAGTTCGACAACTACAACGCCGGAATAGTCAAGACCTCAGGTCTAAGGGCATCGTGACAGGTGTACAGGAGAGGCTAGCTCATGACTCAAACCCATGCAGGACTCTCCGGGTCGGTCCAGCAACTTGTAACCCCTTACTCATTGCACCATGACTCTCGTGAAGCATCTTGTGCATGTATCTCTATACACCGAGGTCATGCTGGTCTTAGTTCATTTCAAGTTCCCACTTGAATGAGCGACCAGGGACAGTTTAGACTAATTATCACATAATTAATCAGGGATTGCTATCATAGTAAACATGCTAATAATATGATAGCAACTCAATTTATCATCCATAAATTAGTCAATCAATATGTCTACACATATGAAATGATTGGCCCTAGGGCACAATTTCCATCAAACTCCCACTTGCACTAGATACAATCATTAATCAAACTGTTCCTACATCAGGAACATCCATTAATGTGTCTAATCTCCATCGACATTACATGGCATTCATGTACAACCCGTGCTAGAGGTTTCGTAAAAGGATCGACAACATTATCCTCGACTGCTACTTTTCATATCTTGACATCACCTCTAACAACCATCTCAAGGTGATAACGTCTGAATATTTATCACTGTTGGAAAATCAGTGGGGACCCAGTCCCACTTGGTGTCTTTCCTGTCTCCACAGGGTGACTACCAAGCATACTTCAGACACTAGTTTTACGGTCTGCGTCTCCACGCGACCAACCCTCTGTTGTAGAATCAGCAATCGTGCTCTGCTTGGAACCTTTCCAACTCACGATGCCACCGTTCAGGAGAAACACATATCCAGACTCCGATTTAAAACATCTTGGTCGGTTTGGAAAAACGGGCATCTGTGTAACCAATTACACATCAGTTCCACCATAAACCAAGAATTCATGACAGCGGTCCAATGATCCTCGCCAGGGTCTTGTTGGCACCGGCTCATCATACTCAGGGCAAACCATGATTCATCAGTATGAATCCTTTCTTGGAACTCTGCATACTGAACCCCTTCAGTACCTTATCCAAGTATGTACTTAATCCAAGAAGCCTTCGAGATCTATCTCTATAGATCTTGATGCCTAGAATATAGGCAGCTTCTCCTAAGTCCTTCATTGAGAATGATTTTCCCAACCAAGATTTCACAATCTCCAAGGTAGGGATATCATTTCCAATGAGCAATATGTCATTGACATATGGCACCAAGAACACAATTGTGCTCCCACTAACCTTCTTGTAAACACAAGGCTTGTCAGGGTTTTGTAAGGAGCCAAACTCTTTGACTACCTTATGAAATTAGCCATATTTCTCTCATTTTAAATATAAAAGCAATGAAATTGAGGCTACATGTTACTCTTAACGGGTTCTTTGATTTTATCGCATTTGTACTTTAAATAAGAGAGAGAAATATATATGATCAACTTCATGAATTGAGTGACCCAATTATGGGCCTAATGTGGCATCGTTTGTCGACAACCCGACAGAAAGAACTTGTTAAGAGTAACTCGTAATTTTGATTTCATCGTACTCAGACTTGAAACGAGAGAAATATGACCATATTTTGGAACCATTCATGAAACTGATTAAGAACTAAATAGAAATTTGAAAACCATGAAAGATCAAATGGAATAAAAAATATATTAGCTAGTGTCCAAAATAAAATTTAAGATAATCATTAGCAACCGAAATAAAGTTTTGAGATTTTGTTAAAATATTCAATACTTCGTATACTCTTATGCACACACAACTCAACACAAGTACGCGTTGCAATATAAATATATATATATATGTTACAATAAGTGCTATATGTATACATATATATGATTTCTATAAGATTGCTTGTACTAACTTTCATTTTCATTGAGATATAGAATACGATAGCCCATATTAGAAGTGAAGGTGAAGGTGAAGCTAGAGAAGAAGTTCCTGTAAGTCGTTTATGATTAAATTACCGTTCATATCCTTCGAACAAATAAATGGTTTAATTAATCATACATGTATGACATCATCGTATCATAATATCATATTGATTTTCTTGTTCTTCATATATATATATATAGGAAGAACAAAGAAGAGGAGTAGCTCAACAAACCTTGGAGGATGGAAATCATTCACTTAGCTTCAAACTTCCTGAAAATTGTTTTATCCACAAGTTAGACATGGAGAAGGTATACTTCCAAAGGAACTCAAATCTCTAAATTAGATCTTTAAAAAATTAAATGAAAATACTGGTAAATAATTGATAATTTAATACCTAAAAGATTATCAACATTGCAATCCAATCCCCCAAAGTTAAAATTACAAAAGTTAGTCTTTCAAATATACAATTACAAGCAATTTGATCCATTTGTTAAAGCTAATTAACTTGATATATATTTCAACTTGGCAGCTAGCTTTTGTTAGTTACAAATAATTTCATTTTTTTTTATTAAATCTCAGTTAATATTTTTTTAATAAATTGGCTAAATTGTTCATAATTGTATCTTCGAAAACTAAATATAATTTAATCTTTCGAATATTAAATTAAGAGACTTGCTTGTCATCTTTTGAAAAAGAAAATCATGATTTATGGTAACAATATAATATGTACAGAAAATTTTAAATCCTCTCCCCATTTTATTAAATTCTATATATATATATATATGGTGAAGCTAGGAAGAAGAAGTGTATGTACAAAGTTTTTTTATGTTAAATGATTTTACTTGCTCAAAAATTATTGTAGCTACCCAACGTGGAAGAAGGAAATGAGAGCTTTGAGCATGAATTTTCATTCCAAGAGAGGTTAGATGGATGGAATATTGAACGCAAACTTCGACAAGATGGGACGAGATGCGATATAGTATGTTACTATTATTATCTATACATTAATTTCATTTTTAATTTATATACACATTATATACTTATATATAAATTAAAATACATAAATTGACTATGACAATGCAAACTTTGATGCAGTACTATCATCACTTAAAACCGGAACACATGTTTCGATCCATTACTGAAGTTGTGAACTTTATGCTCGATGAGGTATACCCACAAAATTCAAAGAAGAGAAAGGCCTCATCTTCTTCTTCTTCTTCAGAAAGTGGTTGTAGAAAGAAGAAAGAAGAGACCTCATTGGAAATTGAGAATGAAAATGAAGGGTCTTTGTCTTATGATGATGACATGGATTACAATGCCCATCTTAAGAAGGTGGAAAATGAATATGGACAACAATTCTCCACTAGCTTAAACTCGTCATTCATTATCACATTAGTGATTGGTTCTTGGGTTATAATAAGTTGTTTAGTTTGGTTCTTATTTAGATAGATATGCGATCTCATGAACCCTAACATTTTCTTATATTTCCTATTAATGTTTAAGACATTGCTATTTGGTTTGCACTTGCATGACATTTTATATGAAATGTTTGATGGCAAATCCATAAATTGGGAGCCTCAAAAAGGCTAAACTACAGTTTCAATGAAAAACCAATAAAAAAACACATAAAAAATATACGGACCTTCGAGAGGTCAGTTATCTCCCTGAACCAAATCTCTACTATTTTTTTTTACTCTTCTCTTGCCCAAAACTTTCTATTAATATTACAAAACCTAAAATACTTTATTGTTGGCCAAGGTCCAGTTATACTAGGTCCATCAAATAATGTCAAGTTAGTCAAAACAACCATGGTAGTATTTCGTTCCTAAGAACTCTGAAAATTACTTCTTTTTCGTTATTTCTCCTGTATTTGCCTTCTCTTTTAGTTTCCACAAGGTGAAGCATAACTGATTGTGTCAAATATTAATTAGATTAACCCAAATTAGGCATTGAAATTCTCAAACTCTAATAAAGCCCATTAGTGATTTTGGGCCTTTATATTGCATCAGCTGAATTGGCTAAATATAACGTGAGTTTAGAAACATAAAAAAGAAATCAAAGATTCACAACTAAAAAAGAAATCAAAAAATTAATGAATAAAAACCTCAAACATAAATTGAAAATTGTGCTCATCGATGACAACTAACATGTAAGTAAGCCAGTCAATCGAAAAAAAAAACTAATCAAAGAAGAACATTAAACATAGCATATAGTGATATTGTCGTGTTGTGTCATATAATTTTAAAAATTTAGCATGTCTGCATCTATATCGTGTCTCTTATCAAGTCAATGCTCATGCTTTATAGAAGAGATATCATATCAACACATAATATAATTTTAGTTGTGTCATAAAAAATACAAAGACATTTAATTGAAAACTATCAAATTTAAATTTCAAATCAACAACATTTACGATATTTCAGAAGTGACTGTATTTGAATCCATTAATTCAAAGGAGTTATTCTATATGGTACTTGAAAGTTTTCGGGCGTACCTGGAATGTTGATTCGAGATACCCACACGAGATACCGGTCACGATGACGAACTCGGAATCACGTTTCACAGCAAATAACACTATCACCAAGAGAGCAAAACCGAGACTGAAAACCAGAGTTTTTTTCTCTTTTGGAAACCTTCACACACGCTTTCTTTTCCCCAAGAATAAACTGCCTCTCATGTGTAAAATGAAGTCACGTATTCAGCTTTGTTCTACTCCACCTTCCACATAAAATGGAAGTTACTAATACGTGTGTGTGTGTGGGTTTTAATATTTTTATACTAATAAAAATATTAATGAGATTTATTAAATGAAAATAGTATCCTTTAATCACAAAAGATTCTGATACATACCCAAATAAATCTCAACTGCTTTTCATGATTCTCACAAAAATAATTAATTAATTAAATTAATTAATTCTCTCAATAATAATAATAAAATATTATTATTTGGATCAAATCTGATTGGGTCCAATCCACCAAGGGTGGACCCATATCCCAACAGTACTTTGATTTGACTTTTTGAGTAACCGAGGGTCCTCACTCTTGGATCATACAAACTAAAATAAAAAAATGATTTGTAATAAATAAGTGATAAATAAGATAAATCATATAAATTATAGGCCGAAGTGCGAATTTGGTCCTATAACTTTGCTTTAGGTCGCAAATCAGTCTTATATCTTTTTTTGTCTCGAATTTGATCCTGTATCTTTGCTTCAGGTCCCAAATCAGTCCTATATCATTTTTTGTCTCACTGTTGGTCCCATATGTTTTGAAAACCTCCCACCGTTAGTCCTCTGTCCATTTTAAATTACAGTTTAGTCCTGAAAACTTCAAGTCCCTTTCACTTTAGTCCCTGACTATCAAAATGAAACTGAAAGAGAATCCCTGAAGATTCTCAAACCTTACATCTTGGTCCCTAATCCATGAATTCTTCATGAAATAGAATAGAAATGCAAAAACAACACAAATTAAAGCAAATTACAGAGAGACCAAAACTGAAAACGCAGAAAATTTAAAACCCACCAAATAATCTATGGAAATCGCCGAGAAACTCAAGAACTCATCTAAAAACTTCAGTCCTCACTGAAATCTTACTCAAATAACCGCCCTCAAATGCTTTAAAAAAGAATTTTTAAAAATCCAAACTAAAGAATTTAAAATAATTATATTGTTCGATTAACATTACCATCAAATATTAGATTATTGAGTTAATTAATTAAACCATTTAGAAGGTTCTATAATCTTTGTTCTCTTATTGCACATATTTTGGTTGTTAAATTATGGAGTAAATTTTATTTTGATCATAAAATTATTTTTTATTTTATTTTGGTCCTCCAATTTTTATATTTGTTCCATACATTTGGGGCCTATTTGAGGTTTTGATCTTGTTTATAATATTGGTAAAATTATACTATCATTAGTATTATAACAAGGCCATTTTCATATGATTTTTTTCTTTTTATCTCCAATCGCCATAACTCCTAATTTATTGCTATTGAATTTTTGATCATGATAAGAACTCGAACTTGAACTTGAAAGCTTCAACAGGCCATGAAATCTTTTTTGTTTTTGGCTTGAATACAGGCCATCAAAGTCAAAGTCAAATAATTGTAATTACATTAAAATACATAAACATAATTAAAGTTACTATTCATATTTACCAATAAAACAGAAAGTAAATAGAAAAATTTATTACTTAATAAAAATGGTTTAGAAGAGCATTACATCAAACATCTCATAAGACTCACTCAACCTTAATATCATAGGTAGAAATTAATTATTAATAGACACACAAGCTCAATAAATGAGGGCCTAGGTGGATTTCACCACTCAACATACACATATAAATTTTAATGACGATTTAATGGCATGCATGCTCTCAACTGAAGAACATGATGAACTTAAGAATCTATACACCCACATGCATGTTGCGCTTTAGAATGGCGAGAGCTGGAATAATTTTGAGCTGATCCAAATTCAAGATTTCTGGGAATTTTTCGACTTTCTTCGTGTAACGATCAAAAAGTTCATCAATAACTCCTTCTCCAAAGTGCTTCTCAATTAGTCCTTCCACTAAAGCTCTTATATTAGAGACAAACATCTTCACACTTTCTTCAACTAATATTTTAGCATCCAAAGGGACCATTTGCTCTAGGCTAAAATCTTCATTACTTTCAAGTATTTTCTTCAAATCCTTCATGCGTGGGAAAAACATAGGCACATTGAAGTGGTCCACTTTTTCTTCAGTCACTAGTCCCTACAATTAATATTGACAACATCGAACAAGCCATTAATTGATAACATATATAAATTGCATTCATACTCTTGGTTGGTTATACCAAAACAACAAGTCCCATGGTTATACCTCGATCAATTTCAATATGAGATTCATACATATCGTAAAGTTTATTTTTTAATAATAAGTTTTATTTGTATTAACTATTGCTATATGATTGATCTTACAAAAGATTTATTTATTATATAGGTCTTGCTAAAGACTTTTGACACACATTATTTTAATTGATCAACCTGAAGTAATATATATATAATAGACTTTATAGGATTTTTGTTTTTTGCCAATAAAAAAAGAACATATATACATGACATGGTAGCTTAGGAAGAACTTAATTTTCCAAAAACTGAAACTAATTAAAAAATAGAAAAAGCTACTCATTCATAGCATATAATCATCAACAAAAGAAAGATAAGCTAATTATTTATTACTATTTACTTACCAATTTGGCCATCTCCACCAAGCACTCTCCCAAAAGATCTATTTCTATCCCATTATACATATCATCGTTGACATCAACCTCATCAGGGGAAGCAGGTATCTGAAGTGCCATTATCCCATTGCTCGCAATCTCTTGTGCTCTTGCATGTAAAAATGACTCAAATTCAATCTTATACTGCCTCTCATAAGCTTCCACAACCTCTCTTGGAGCACTAGAATAGAAAATCCTCCCTTTGTTAAAAGCACCATTACTTCTATCTATAAGCTCTTTTGGCATCTTAGATATCCAATTTAATGCTGAAGATGAGTAAACCAAATGAAGACTCTGCTTTGGAAACAGGCGACCACGAAAAGATCCAGGAACTCCAGATACAAAGTAGTTTCTATTTGGAGGAATGTTTTGAAAGAGAGTGTTGAAATCGTTGAACTCTTGATCATTGAAGAAAACATGGAATTCTGGAGTACTTAGATTGCGTGATTGATATACAAGTTGTGTTGCTTCTATCATATATTGCATTGCAATAAAGGTGTTTGGCCCTGTGGAGCAGCCAAAGTCTGCAATGCAAATAATTGGGTTTGTTGAAGAAGCACAAATAGATTTTGGGTCAAACATGTTGGTGATTGCACTCTGGACAATGTTCTTGGCTGACTGAATTGCTAATCTCTGCTAGAAGATCAATATCGTGTGCACATGGGTTAGATATATATGTATAGAAATGCAAATGATAAAAAGTTCGTTAATTTTGAAAAAAAGATTAATTTATTAAACCCTGTTCTGCATAATTGTCATTGTATATTAATTTGTAATATATATTTAAATTTATATATATATGGATGAGGTGTAAGTGTATTGTGGGGAGGTTCAATGTTATTAAGATCAATATCTTATACTAGGGGCTTGGCGTGTATGCATGTAACGTTTGAATTGGTTTAAAGTTGAAGATTATATTAAATTTGTATATTGATAAAAGAGTAAGTTTGGGACCAATTTGAGAAATTATAAAATATTTAAGACCAATTTGAAATTACCTCATATGGAGAGAGTGAGTGGGAGAGAGAGTGGGTGATTTTTTTTTCTTTTTAAATTTTTTAATTCACTATTTTTGACCAACCATAAGGGGTGAAGCCATATAATATAGTATAGATATAGATATAGATATAGATATAGATCTGAATCTGCCTAATACTTGAAAAATTCAAAACATCCGAAATATCAAAAAAAAATTAGATACTGGATATTGAATATTAGATACTTGTACCCAATAGCCAGTACCTGATATCTATTACCTAATAATATCTTATACTAAAATGAAAGTTTTCATATATTTTAATGTATTTTACTATATTAATTTATTTAATGTATATTAAATTAATAGTAAATATATTTATAATATAATGATATATATTACAATATTTTAAAATATATTATAAACTACTAAAATATGTTATATTTATTATATATTTAGATTATCGGATATTAAATACCAAATCATCACATTGCTATCAGAAACATATATACAAGTCTATAAGATATCCGCGTCTACACAATTCCCAATATTCGTGAATGTCATATTTTTTTTTAGGGTAAATTCCACTTTGGTACCCTGTTCTATGGATCAATTCCACTTTGGTACCCTGTTCTTTTAAAAGTGATACTTTGGTACCCTGTTCTTTCAAAAATGTCATTTTGGTACCCTATTCATTCTTAAGTGACATTTTGGTACCCTGTTCTTTGGACCAAGTGACACTTTGGTACCCTGTTCTTTCACTATTTGTTACTTTTTTAGGGTACCAAAGTGTCACTTGGTCCAAAGAACGAGGTACCAAAATGACACTTTTGAAAGAACAGGGTACCAAAATGACATTTTTGAAAGAACAGGGTATCAAAGTGTCACTTTTGAAAGAACAGGGTACCAAAGTGGAATTGGTTCATAGAACAGGGTACCAAAGTGGAATTTACCCTTTTTTTTTTATTGATTTTAGAGCGTGATCGAAATTATTAACTATTAAGGGTACCCAATTCCATTTTCTGTTAAATCTAATCTAAAATTCAGATTAATATTAGAGTATTTTCAATAATCTAATAGAGCTAAACATTATATTTAATTGTTTTGTCTTGGCCTTTTTGGCCTCTTTGATGTACCAAAAAAAAAAACATTATATTTAATTGTTAGATTAAGATTAGCATCAAATATCATACTATTGAGTTAGTTAAATCATTTTGAAGGTTCTATAATATTTGTTCTCTTATTGCACCCTTTGCAGCACTTGAGTGCTCTATATAATTCATTTATACAATTTCCTATATATTTTGTTCTAGATTAAATACTCATTTTGGTTCTCAAATTAGGGGATAAATCTTATTTAGATCCTAAAATTATTATTTGTACTATTTTAGTCCTCAAACTTTCACATTTGTTTATTTTGGTTCTCAAAATGTGATTTAATATGGTTTTTGCTGTTCTTTTTGTAACTTGGACAATTGAAATAAATAAGTTTTTCCTCATATGTTTCATAATAAATGAATTGACAAAGAGATACAAAAAATTTTTCAATTTTACTCAAATTAGAAATAAATTTGTGATTTATTTTTATCTCCAATTTAACAATGAAAATTTCCATTTGTCTCTTTATTAGCTTACTTATTAAGATACATATGAGAGAATCTCAACTATTCATGTTATAAATGATAGCAGATCGAAACTTGACGAAATCACATTTCGGAAACCAAAACAAAACAAGTTCTTGCGGCGACTTTTTGACAACTCTAAGGTTGCCATTAAAACATTTTTTGTGGCAAGAATCAGGCTTTTGGTGGCGACTTGTAGTCGCCACTAAAACATGTTTTTTTTTTGTAGTGAGAGTTTTGGAACCAAAATGAAACAAAAGTAGTTTCAAGACCAAAATAAAACGTACCCTATAATTTGAAGACTATAATGAGGTTTTAACCTTTCTTTTTAAATGATTATCTAGAATACTAGAGCGCTTTTTTGCTCATTTGAACATGGGGAAGCAAACTTAACCATCTTTTTGGCTAGAATTATTTTTGTCATAATTAAGTTTTCTGTAAGAGGCGCAATCTAGCTACTCAAATATTTTAAAACTTCATTAATTAGCACATCTTTATATAGAAAATTAATGTTAAGTACCATAAAACATAAAACAGAAGTAATGTTAACTTATATAAGACTAAAATAAAATAAAATAATTGCCTGAGTGTTTGAGTTTTGAGAGTAGCTGTGAGGACCATCTCCTCCATTCATTGCAAATGGTTCAAGATTCAATGTAGTGCTGAATCCGTTCTCCATCGATCTTTCTCTTTCACTCTTTTGTATCTGCATTATCATTAATTATACTTCTAATTAATGTCTCAGTTTAATTACATAATCCAGAAATTTAGCCGGACATTAATTAACAGTAAACCAAGAAGCAAGAAATCAACAGCAAAATAGATAAAATACACATTACCCCTTAACTCTGTATGAAATAGGAAGGAAGGAAAAGGAATGATCGAGTTTGAGATTGATGCAAGAAGGAGGATGAAAAGCATGCATATATATACACTTTAAGGTAGTCTTTTGCTGATTAATGAATTCCTTTTTTATGAAAAAAGAGCAAAACTAATAATTTCGTCCCAAATCTTTTTTTGCTGTCAATTTTGTCCCTATATTGAAAAGAAATTTTATAAATGGGGGATCACAACAAATGACGTATGGGTGCCCCACTGCTCCGTTTCGTGCATGGGTCCGGATATTTGATGGAATTTGCTGAAGATATGGAGGGACTAAATTGAAAATAAATTTTATAAATGGGGGATCACAATTACAATTTGCACTCTTATATATATATAATATAGTCACACTGTCACTGATTGATTCTCTCTTCAATTATTCTTTCAGCTTCTTTTTTCTGATGCGATGGATCATCACTCTTTAATTTTCAGAATGGATCATCACTCTTCAATAATGGACTCACTCACACATTACAAGACACCATTAAGACACACACACACATATATATATATATATACTAAGAGCAAACCCCTTTTTTGTTCCCTCAATTGTTACTGAGTCGAGGAATCGGTCCCTCAATTGTGGGAAATTACAACTCAGTCCCTCAATTGTACAATCCCGTTTACGTTTTGGTCCCTCACGTCTGGTCCGTTAGTGATAGAGGTGTTAAGTGATGACGTGTCACCGTTATCTGCTTAGGTGGCCGTTAAATGCTTAGTTGAGGGACCAAATCCTCGACTCAGCAACAATTGAGGGACCAAAAAGGGGGTTTGCTCAAATTAGTATCCAACTCATTTCCACTTGACACCTCATT